>LGSN01000205.1:0-46105 GCA_001314375.1 Phytophthora podocarpi | reverse complement strand
GATATTCAGGACCCGTGATTGGTCGGCACCGAAGGACGGATGTCATGAAGCGAGCCTGCCTATGGTTTGACAGCCCGTGTGCGAAGCACGCGGATGCAAACCCAGGACCCAGCATGGCCTTGCTATCAAGCGAGGCGAAACGTGCGAGCCGTATCGGGCTTAGGGTACTGTCACTAGCGAGCGCAGCGAGCCTTTAGGGTAGGTGGGATAGCGCGGAGCGCGTAGCAGGGTGATAGTTTAAAGTTGACACCCCTCCTTTTTGCACGTTTATGTTTGTCAGCAGCGTCGGCAGATGTCGGCACCTTTATAGTATGGAACTTTGTCCACAAGCTGGCAGAGCCCATCCCAGAACTTTAAAACATTATCATCCCTTTGCGCACATTTGTCTGGTATGTGCCGACAAATGTGTCAGTTCGGACGCGACAACAACTGCTTGCCTTATGCGGCAGGAACCTCATCTAATACATGCTACGGCAGCACAAGGACCATCCTTTTAGCTTTGGAGTTTCTAAAGAGCGTAAGTGCGACATATCTGACCGGATTGAATATTTATATCACGAAATCTGCACCAGTACCGGAGCCGAAGTTGAAAAGGCAGCGGACTCTACATGAGACGATGGCTACAAGTAGAGACTAGCTGAGAATGTTGTCGACTATGGTTTTGCTTTCGTCAGGATTACCGCCTACAGTACTCCAAAATGAGGATTTACATGTACTCGTCCGACGTCTAGCAAATCAACCTCGATTTGTGCTACCAGTTCGAGAGATTTCTATGCATTTTCTGATGGAGATTTTGACAGCTTTGTACAGCGGGTATCATGCACTCTTCAAGCAGAATTGGATGCTTTGCTCAAACAACTGTTACTTGCTGTACTGCATGAGTTGTGGACAAATGCAGCAAACGTTAACATAATCGGAGTGTCAGTGATTTTCATTGATTCGAAGTGGCGTATCAGAAAATTTTCGTTGCTAGCAGCGCCTAGTCCACATGGTCATGCCGTTGCCACAGTAGCAGGTATAATCACTTCGGGTATTCGGCCCCGATACGACGTTGGTATCAATCGATTTATTGCTCTTTATTGTGAGTGATAAGACCGGAAGTGCACGGAACGTTTCTGATCACTTTGGTAGCACAGATCAAGAGGGCTGCCTAATGCACTAGCGGAATCTGTGTACTTTGTACGCTCTCGGATTGAAAGAGAATACAAGAAATAGTGGTCAGCTATTTTGTGACACCATGAGGTGAATTTCGTGAAGGTTTCAGAATTGTTCAAAAGTTGAGACTGAGCGACGTTTTTCAATGCCCCACTACGCTTGGCAAAGCTGAAGCAACTGAAGGAGCTGAACAACCTCCCTGCTATCAACATTAAAATCGATGCAAAACCTCGGGTCGGATATGCAGTCATACTGATGCGTCGCAGCGTGTACAAGTGTTATGCTTTTGCAAAATATTTCGAGACTGCGCCAGCAAATGTGTGGCTGGATCTCGATGTGGGCGACTGGAATTTGATTATTGAAATGGAGTCAATTACTAACCAACTTGCACAGTTTAGATTTGGCGAAGTACAGAAGGATGGCGTAGCCAGTTCGTACGCGTTGCTTTTCCCCAAAATGTTGTCGTTGTCGTTGGAATTAGAAGCTCTTGATTGCGTAGTGCTGGGTCGTCCTGATCCCATGGGGAACGAGTTCTCTCAGCGACGTACTGCTGAGAACGTAAGGGATTTTTCGCTTTTAGTGGTAAACGTTGTCGAGAGCGTATGCGAGAGCAATTGGCACTTCGCTTCCCCCATGAAGACATCAAGATCAAAGCCCTGCTACTAGATCCTCGCATTAAGTCCAAGGCGGTAACTATTGTAGATGATGCTGACGCACTTGCACGAGCTGAACACGAAGTTCGACTGAGGCATGATGCCATCTTCAAGACCCTTAAAGCACGGGAGGTAATTACAGAAGAGTCTAAGGACTCCGGTTTGGAACCACCCCAGACGTTGCGTAGGGAGCGCTATGCTCTTAATAGTGCGATGAGCTCGCTTCTATACGTAGAAGTACCGTCCGAAACCACGACATCCGCGCTGCACATGATGATATACTTCTACAAGCAAGAAGCGCTTGGAATCAGAGAAAAATTGTCCGTAAAGCACGGAGAACGAGATCACCCTGCCGCTGCTGTCTTAGCTAGAATATACTTGGGTAAGCCACCATTGATAGCAACTCAAGAGCGATTCTTTTAGTTTGAACGGCTACATAATGAACGATCTACGCACACGTTTTGGACGATCACCAGGCCGAAATGATGTGTCTGATGAAGGCGAATTGGAGCAAATACAAAACACTACTGGGGGAAGCGTAGAAACTGGTAAAAGAAGGAATTTGTATCTAATACACGTATCTGCATATCAGTATCATCGAATACTTAACTCAAATAGGATTGTATGTGGATCAGCATCAACGATGCCATCCAAAGGACCGATGATCCGAACCCCTGGGCGCGATATGTTGTAGGTGCGACTCGTGGTTCAAATTTGGGTGGCCCCCCTTAATTAGTACTGGTACTGGTGCTTTTAGGACAGGTACTGGACACGGGAATCCCGAGTCGGGATTAGAGCCGCCAACTGGTACTGGATTTTTTTGTTTGTTTGTTTGTTTGGGGGGGGCTCCGCAAGATTGTCGACTGCTGGTAATATTTCTAATGTTGAAACATTTAGTATTACAGTAAATGGCAGATTCCTGAAACCATTCCGGACGAGGTCAAATCTAATCGACAAAATAGGGCTTGCATTGCACATCGAAGATCGGTCAGCCTATTTATTCCGGACGCAAGTGGTAGGGAAGATATGTGGAAGCAGGGCACCGAGCAAGTGCAAAAGGCATGCACTGAATCGCCTAAAACGGCATGTAGGGCGCAAACGGAGCTAAAAACAAAGACACGTCCAAATCTGCGCCAGAGAGATGTCTCCGCAACAAAGAAAATTGTGAAATGAGAGCCCGGCGCGATTACTGTCCACTATTAGGAGTTCCATGCAATTCAGTGAATTGGATAGATGAATTGAGAATGAATTGGTGAGAACCCATCTTGAATGCACACCTCTGCGAGACACGTGGCCACTCATCTAGCTTCATCTCCGACGCAAGCAAAGTCAAGTCACTCAAGCTTTTTTCTCGCGCACCCCGCAAGTCCCAGTTACCAGACATCCAGACCGTGGGGCGCTCAAGGATACGCTCGCCCATAGCCTCTCCTCGACCCAGACTGACCACCTACACCACCGTAGCTTAAAGGCAAAGCGAGAGGTTCACGCCTCTGGATGTCGGTTCGATTCCAGCCGTTGGTATCACGATCTGGGGCTCAAGAGTGGCTCGGGTGGTATGTTCGACGCGCGGAAACCTACGCCACGTCTCTAGATGTCCATAAGTGCGTTATATGTGTGCATGCGTCAATGACTTGCCTGTTTGTCTTCATGAGCAGGAATTGCGCAACAAGTGAGTTCAGGGTGTGACGACTTCACGAGCTTCCAGCACTTTCTTAACGACGACGCCTTACGTGTAGACTTCTTTTGGTCGAAGGAGGGCAGGCGCTCATTCACCGCAGTGTCCGTGGCCAAGGCAAGTATCTAGAGCTCGTCCTCCAGCGCTGGTACGCGAGAGCACTGACGGCGTCAGTTCGACTTGGTTCCTGCGGTATATCGAAGGATTTTTGGTACAGTATCATCATAATGTTGACAGCCGCTTTAGCCTCCGCTCGTTTGTTCTGTTCTTTCTTTCCCTTGACTGTTTCCCAGATATGGTTTGCATACCAGTTCAGCATGGACCCAGCAAGAGTGGTTGCTGTCGCGAGTGGAGGAGGCGTGAGCTCGACAGCGGTCGGAGGCGTGGCAACAACGGTCACCGCTGGTGCTGCATCTTCTGCGTGACGAGTGAGCAGATGCACTTGCGTGTCTTCAAGCCTTCCAAGTCTCTCGTTGATGCTGACCAGTTGAGCTAACATGTTCCCTAGGGTTGACGACAGCAGCGAGTCGCCGCCGGACACGACATTTTCAACCTGCGCATGGTTTGCTGTCTGCCAGTGTGCGTTTAAATGTTCCCTCACTTACAGCATGTACGCGTTGTTATGCATGAACCCAAGCGAGCGTTCGTGGTAGCTATCCTCCGTTCAAGCTCGTACAAATAGCGAGGCACCAGAACGTCGGCTCCAGAGATCTCCATAGCTTTTAGGACGGACTCCAAGTGCATCAAGAGCGATGCAAAAGTAGCACCAACGACGTCGAGCGCCACATTGAAGCGTACGTCCTGAAATCCAAGGACATTACGGAACAGCTCATCTCGTAGCGTTATCAGCTGCCCAACTCAAGAACCGACAGTCGTTGCTGCAGATCGCGGATCGACGGTGTTAATACGGGTAAGTCAGGAGCTTCGTAGACTCCAAAACTTTGGCTACACATTGATATTCCTTTGTGGTTGTGCCAATGTAGGCGAATGCTTTTGTGAGGGACTCCAGTAGCCATGCACCATGCGTTGAGATCCACTGGATCACCAGCTTCGGGGACGCGTTCGCATACGCAGCAACTCCTCGTCGAAGAGAGTGGCTGATCAAGTTTGGAGTCATGGCTTGGCTGACAGCGGGCGGCATCACCCTGAGAATATCTCTAAACTTTCAGTAATGTAGTTTGCAACATTTGGTCTCTTTCTCTCCCTTTCCTGTGGTGGCGGTGGACTACCCTCGTCTTCGTCCAGCAGTCTTTCCCAGTACATGATTGCCTCCTCTTGCGAAAACGGCTTGCCGCCAGGGAGATCCGACTCAGCAAAGCGGGGGGCCAATGGGAAAAGATGCTCTGAAGGTTCATCGTAGCACACAAACAGCAGTCCAAATGCGTGCAGCTGGGAGAAATTAATGCGTACCTAAAAGCGGCCTAATCCTAACGATTTGTCCTAAAATACTGGCTCTTTCGTGTGGACCACATTTCTTTTAGGCCTGTGTTAGGCCAACTTTGCCAAAACATTTTAGGTTTAGGACAAACGACCTCGCAGTAAGTGGTACATAGACGTGGCGCTAACTAAGGCGAGCGGTATTTGCGGAGGCGGGCCCAGCGCCGAGCATTCCAGCGAGCCGCGCACTGTACGCGTCAGTAGGTTCTATCTCCATATCGCGAGCGAAGCGTAGCGCGGCTGGTCACTTTTTGGAAGTTAGGCCAGTTTCGGTTCATAAACATGTTCGTTTAGGCCTGATGTTCTGAAAAAATTATTAGGACAGATTGTTAGGAATAGGCCGCTTTTAGGTACGCACTTTACGCATTCGTGCAGCTTACATTGTTGCCACCAATCTGGGGCTTTGTATATGGAGACGCCCTGAACTACAGAAATCTTAATTCGAGCGATATGTAGAAAGAGTTCTCCTGAAGCCGCAATAGAAAGCTGCTGCTTCCGAGCGAAGCAAATATCAATCGCTCTTCCAAAAGTGTGCCACATCATTGTCAAAAGAGTCGCATCATGTACAGACTTTAGCCCCATGGCCACGTCGGCGTGAGTTATCAAAAATTCCACAAGTATACTCAGATCGTCAACTGTGCACCCCGGAGTATCATTGGTTTGCACGTTAGCGCGTAGGTTGCGCTCCTCAATGTGACTTGCCATTTTGTCTCGAATTTTAGCGATCCTCTTGGCGTCGGCCAGTGACGTAGAATACCGCTCTCGAAGCCGGTTAACCACTTGAGAAAAATAGCTCAGTGCTGTCGCCTTTGCCAGTAGGCCATCAGTGGCTCGGGCTCTATTACTTTTCCTTGTCTGGAAGGATATTGAGAACGCTGTTAGCACAGAATAAAAGTTTTGTGTAGGCAAGCTTGCTTCTTCACTATGAGATTTATGTATATCATCTAGGGATGCTTTTGACAAACCCATGGAAGTGAGGAATTCCTCGAACAGATCTCTGCAGCAATCTCCTGGTCAATTGTACCAGCTGAGGTGTCGAACCCACGTGATGCCCTTCGCATCGTGCCTGACTAATAGACCGCTCAAGCTAGAATGAGCCTCAACTCCGTCTGCATTCTATTGTTGAGCTGTTTTGACATTCTTTGACTTGGTATTTCTTCCGGTACAAGTTGCTCTTATCAGGTAACGTGGCAATTTATCTTAACTTTGTATAGAAACTTATTACACGGTTTTCAATAATTCCGAAGAAGTCCGGAAATAAGCTGGCAGAATTTACACCTAACCTTACTGTGCTATGATTGAACATAGTATAGTACTCTGCAATGAAACCATACTTTTCTTGTTCGCCATTGGTCCAATATGTAGTACACTCACTTTAGGAGGTGGGGGCTTCCGTTCCAAATACTCTTATCCTACAGTAATATTCATATCAGTATCATCAATCGTACTACTATTAGTATTAACGTTGCTAATTGGAAATACTATAAAAGAATCCTTGATGGCTGGCCTGGGTCCTCGCGTGCTACAAGTGCTCGAGTTCGCCAACTCCCGCGCGCCGGAGCTCCAGGCGCTGCACGAGCTCTCGCAACATGGCCAGCTCTCCAGCTCCACGGACGCCAAGCTGGAGGCCCAGAAGAACCAACGCCGCCGTCGAGCCAACGCCTTCAAGTCGCACAAGATGCCGCAGCGCCTGCGCGCCACACCCAAACCCAAAACCAGCGCCTTGCGTTGCCGGAAGCACGAACGCCGACCTCACAAGTTGCTGCAGGCTCGATCAAGTCCTGGTGTTGCAGATTCAGAGCGGCCGCTCTGGCTTTCGTCGCATGCGTGGCATGCCAAGCGCATGACCATGACGGAGCAATTTGGCTACGTTTTAGCAGCTCGCCGAGCAGACAAGAGTGTGGCGGCTGCACTGCAGGCAGTGCGATCCAAAGCGACACTCCACGATGCTAGTTACTATGGAGTGATTGAGCTCTTCGGACTGCCTCAAGTGATCTTGGAAGCTCTGCAGCTCGTTTCGGACCCGAATGGGTCGGATTTCCATGGACTACGGTTCTTGGCCGGAGCAGAGGAAGGACGCAGCCTGTTGTACCATGAAGGGCAATTCCCGCAAGGTGCAATTGCACCGGTGACCTTCATGTGGAGGCCGCTGAAGAAGGACTATGAGGGTGAAGAGTTCACGCTGCATGAAGACTGGCAGAGCACCAAAAGGCAGTTGTGGCTGTGGGTGCACCCTGCAGCGTACATGGAAGCGGCCACGGCGATTGCAGCGGCGTGTCAGGAGGTTGGTGATGAAGACGAAGAGAGCATTGAAATGCATGGTCGACGGGGACAACTGTGCCGGTTGAAGCTGCGTGGGAGACTTGCTGACGAACTTGTGGCGAGTCTTGCAAGTCGTGAAGGAGATGAGGGTGTTGGTGAGGAAGATCAGGACATGCAGGAAGATCACGCGTCGGATCATGAAGATGATTTTGAGGAGAAGCGGACAATCGCCAACTGTTCTACGGACAACCGACGGAACTTGCTGCGTTCTCTTCGCAAGACAAACAAGAAGACGCAGGCCGACGAGCAGAAAGACAGCATTTATTCCGTCGCGGTGAAGGACCCACGCCTTGCACGTTGGAAAAATGGTACACTCTGTCACCCTTCCGTCCCCGCAAAAACGGGTTTATCGTTGCTGAACGAGCCGCCTGCTAGTGCTGTTCCGGACGTTGGCACGGGTGTAATTGAGAGTCCGCTGTCGGGGCTTAGTCTCTCGTCGCTCGGTGTAAACGCGGAGGAGCCAGAGTCTAAAGAGATCCTCAAGGAAATGCAGGCATTGCTAGCCTGGACGACCAGTGGCTCGAATGCAGCTACCTCGGAAAATTATGGTCGTATGAACTATCCAAACACGATTGCAGGTGGAGACCGAACGAAGCCTGAAGCGACTGAAGACGGTGGTGATATGGATGTGGAACCAACACCCAACTCACTGCTGTGGTCATTGTCCAAGAGGCTTAAAATTGAGAGCAATTTCCTCAAGGATCACAAGCTGAACGAAGAGATATACCTCCAGCGAAAGGAGGGCGTGCTCCGCAATACCTCTGATGGAGTGCGTGTGAGGTCGCAGCCGTTCCATCTCCTGGTAATAAAAAAACGCGAGCCGTACCCTCACACGAGCGGTTGGGATATCATTTGTCCCCCATCAAGTGTGGCTGGGTTATTGAAGGCGTTGGTATTTGGTGGTGCCCTGGTCGTAGGACTCGAGGAAGACGCCGCTCTGTGTACGGTGTTGCACCAACCCAGGTATATTAGTGGGGTTGTTTATGTGTGTGGTGCGGCAGTATCTGACATCGTTGTCTTCCTGTTGAATAGCTTTCCATGCGACTACCCGGACACTCAAGCTGGACAGGCTTATTGGGAAGCCCGTGCGCGCGACCTGGAGAGTGAGCAGACAAAGAAACCCAAGTCGAAGCGCTTCAATTATGAAAAGCACGGCGTGAAGTCACCCTTCCGACCACGATGGGAGCTGCTCTTTGGCGCGCATAACTCCGAAGGCGATGCAGAAGACGAGGACATGCAGGCACCTTGTGTTCTTCGCGAGGAGAAGTACATGGAGCCCTTCTGCTTTTACCGGTCAAGAATCTCTGCCACCGAGGGCAACGGGGACAACGAAGCGATGTCAACGCCAGCACCCGATGTCGAGGCTGTCGTGCCGGTACCAATGCCAACTCTTGTTCGCGTTGTTGTCGTCGTCCCGAGACGAGGCAATATTGATGTCAATGCCATGGTACGTGGGGAGTACGCATCAGTGCTGTTTTGTAGTTTCTGACATAATATTTTTGCTTATCGTTGTATGATCAGCTCTTCGCGCCTTTAGCTGAGGACGTGGAACAATTCACCAATGACAAAAGCTGGAAGGGCTACGATATTGGTTTGGGAACGAAGAACAAACCCGAGAACTTCAAGACCGACGAGGTGAGACCAAACCCTTTTTGCCATTGTTGTTTTGGGGAGGAGCAATGCACTGACTGTTGTTTGTTGCTCTCGATGTGTTGTTAGCGATCTCTCATCGGCTACGTGACTTCAGCAATCTACGACCGACCCAAGGGGGCCTTCCGCGCAGTCGGCTTTATCACCTGTGAAGCGCTTCAACAACTTTTTCTAGCAAGCCAAGGTCAGGGACACAATAAGCAGGGTCACTATGCTCTTGCCATGCTTCGATTGCTGCAAGGTCGAATGGTTCGTCCCGTGCTCGTCCAAGCCGAGATCCTATAGTAGTTTGAACCAAGTTTGACCACGGAGGCCTATGAACATGCTAAAGCAGAAAGGAATTGTTGGTTCGGAACACAGTCGTTTTGGGATAAATGCAGTAATGCAACATACTTATCTACTTATAAACAGGCTCGTGAAGCAGACGAGCATATTACTTGTCCACGATTATTGTTCCGAGCGTGGCCCTGTTGGACTCATAGTTTTGGTTGCTCCAGAGTATGTCAATATTGACAGATTTCAGCCCAGCTCGTGCTCAAGCATGGTAACTGGGCAACAGGAGAGAAGAAGCGGGCATAACCGTCTCCAGCCTTGGGATTAGTTGTACAGTACACGATGGGGGGAAGCATGTCTGGTCGGCTGAGTTCGATGAAGGCGCCGGGTAGCGTCCCCAATATAGGAGTGCTGGGTTCGATTCGGTAGGCACATGCAGGCTGAATGGCTCAACCGTTCAATTGTCGTCAAAGCTTGAGGTCCCTAGCAACTCGTTGCCGCTTCCCATCAGCTCGTCTTGGTCCTCCTTTGCCAGGTCGTCGTTCGGTGCTGTTTTCTTTTCGTCGTCCGCGTCCATCGCTACAGCCACAGCATCTGTGCCAGCATCCAAGTCTCCTTCCCCACCTGTTCCTTCCTCGCTAGATGAGCTGCTGCTATCGTCGTCACTGGAACTGCAATATGTTGACTTGGAGCCGTTGAACAAATGCCTTGACGGAAGAACAAACTCGAACGACAGGGGTGCGAGAGTACTCGAAGATACCACGGGTGGTGGTGGCAGGTTGGACTGGCCCAGAAGCACCGGGTCAGGCTGTGGAATCTCCCATCCGAGCAGTCGGCACAGCTCCTGCACAATCTCGTCTGAATATCCTAGCAGCTCTACGTCAAACTTGTGCGGGCGGCCCACTGGTTCTCTGTTGATCAGAATCATGGGCGTATCCTTTTTGAAGCGACCAACGATGCTGCGCACAGGGTTCACCTTAAGCGACGATCCCATGACGAGCACAAGGTCTGCCTCGCCTTCGTCGCTCTTAATGGAGTCATGAAAGCGCCGCGGTAGCGATTCACCAAAGAACACAATGTCAGGCTTGACGATTCCATCCGGCGAGTTGCAAGACTTGCACATGGGCACTTGCTGATTTAGCACATCCTCACGAATAGCGTCGTTCGGGTACATCCGCTTGCATGCCAAACACGTTGCCGTCGCGAAGGAACCGTGGCAAAGCACAGCGTGCTCGTGTGAAATGCCTGCTGCGTGCTCTAACATGTCGATATTCTGGATGAATCACAGCGGAAAGCGTCAGTTTTACTTGATGCAGGTATGTGGACTAGCTAACAAAAATATGGCTTACCTGACTGTAAATTCGAAGTAGCTTGCCCTTCTCCTCCAGCAGCTTCAAGAAGTAGTGACACCGAGATGGTACAAACGTAAAGCCGCTAGATTTGGGGAACAACTCCTTCGCAAATGCGAAGAACGGTCGCGGGTTCGATCGGAAAAACTCGATGTCTGCATAAAATAACAAACGAGCGCGTTAGTCCGTGCTAACTAAACGATCAAACCATAGACAACGATTTCGTACCAAACATGCACTGTGGGTTCGGCAAGTTGTACTCGCCAAGGCGCTGCACGAGGATCACAGCCATACGGATACAACGTCAGAAACCTCCAGGATCACACACAACTAAGGGACAAATTGTAATCACGCACGCTGTAGATGCCATTCTCGGACCGGAAGTCTGGGATCCCGCAGGACACCGAGATGCCTGCACCCGCCAGCACCACAATCTTTTTGCTCGATCGCAGCAGGGACGCCACGTCCTGCAGTGTATTGACCGTGTCCAGCTTCTCACGTGGTCGCTGCAATCACAACATAAGAATAACAATACAATTGCAACAGGTAAGAGCAAGACTCTTAGCACATCAGCACAACACTTTGCAACGTACAGTGGCAGACGGTTTGACGAGTCGGATACCCATCGAAAACATAGCTTCCCACAGTTCGTCGTCATCCACCGCAACTCCCTCCGACACACCCAATCCCAGAGCATCCAGCATTTGGCCCGCGGGCATTCCAGCAGTCTTCTGATCGACTAGCCAATTCATAAAGGCCTCTTCATTAACGTCACTGTCGTCGGATGACGAGTCTCCGTCACCTCCGAATGGCGGCACAGGAGTCGGCACAGCAGCAGATTCAGAGTCTCCAGAGTCCCCACCTTGGTCTTCTTCAATGTCCTGGGCGTCGGTCTCATCACTCGCTTGATCTCGAGCTTCAGTGATTGCAGTGGCAGCTTCCACCACATCAGCGGAAGAGAATGGAGACGATGGAACTGGTGCCGGGGCTGGAGGAGGCGTCGCTTGCTCGTACTCGTCGTCCGAAGACCGCTGTTTCTTGCTGGGAGGCGCGTTCGATTGCATGTTCATGCTCACGCTGCGGTTCCTGTTGCCCATGGCGCTGGGGCTGCCTCCATTGCTACTGGAGCTGCCGGGACTCGTTTGCTCTACCATGGCAGGTGGGGGGCTATTATTAACGACGGCTACGGTACTGCTGTCCGGAATTGATTGCTCCATTTGAAAGTCTGGAGCGTCGGGAGGCCGCGCGGAAGTGAACTGGGGCCGTGAACGTCGCGGAGGTTGCTGGTGGTTTCTCGTCGTCGCTGGAGTCGTTTGGGGACTAGTATGCTGCACACTCTGAGGCGCCTACACAGGAAGAAAAGAGAGCAAGTACCGCCGCCGCTAGTTTCGTTCTGGGCCGAAGAAGGCAAAGGCGTGGCTAAAGTTGGAGAGGGGTAGGGTACGAAAGTTCAGTAACGATGCCAACAATCAACATAAATAACCTTGAATAACGTATTCTGATCGGATTCATCTTCCTACAAACTTAACGTATAGTCAATCCAATATTTTATTCCTCTGTACACTTCTATCTAGTTCATGGTTACTTATTAACATACATTACGGTGCGATGTAGGGTATTGTGTGGTGCACATACTGGTGCACATTTATTCCTATGGAGCGGCGTGTCTCTTGCTGATGTTGAAGTGGTTGGCCAGGCACCGCCGAGACGGGGTAGAGGATACCAACGCCATGCAAAGCTAACGCGACGGCGCTGTGAGCACCGCCGGGCTGCAGGGTAGATCTTGGACTTATTACATGTAGCAGGGTTTTGCCGTTCGTCTGCAGTCAGTAGACGTTACAGTGGCGATGGGCCGGGTATCAGATTGATCACGTTCGAGCTGTGTCACCACAATATTCGTCTACTTCGTTTTCGTCTACACGTGAGTGACATGACTACATGGATACAAAAATACCACATCGGACCCTTTTATGGTGAGTTGGCTCCTTCGGACGAAACGACCAGCAAAGATCGTTAGTCGAGTACGAAGCCTCATTGCTTGATCCTGTCCGATGCCTACATCACCAGCCCCTCGATCCATGAAGAAAGGAGCTGCTAGTGGATCAGGGACTGGAACTCCGTCGCCTGCAGTCTCCCCGACTCGATCCGGGAAGAAGAAGCTACAGGGCAGCCACATCGACCAGCAGCTGCTGGTGCTCGAGCATGACAACGGCACACGTCACTCGAAAGAGCTGACGCTGTGTCTGAATGAGTACGCCAAGAAGATCGACGATCTGCAGGAGAAGAACCGCCGACTGGAGGAAGAGGTGCGTGTCCGAGTCCCACCTAGCAACGCCGTCCACCCATCCTGGGTTCTGACTGACGGATCGTTTGGTTGTGCTTGCATGCATGCAGCTGTCGTTCGATGATCACGTGGCGCGTGACGACCCGTTCTTCAATGAACAGACAGCCGAGAAACTGTCCAACCTGTACTTGCAGGGCAACAACTTCATGATTCGCTTGGAGCTGGAGCGGAAGGAGGTGGCGCGTTTAAATGCGCTCATCCAGTTACAAGAGACTACTCTGGCGCAGCAGAAAATGAGGCTGTACGAACTGGCGGCGTTGGATCACAACCATGCCATCATGCTCGGGCGTGTTCGCAAGATAGAGCATGACATCGACCGCCGGCTTGTCAAGATGAATGAAAAACTCAACCGCAACCGGCAGCTGCGGGAGGCCATCGATGCGCATCGAACGGAGCGTGCGCGCATGGACGACATCTACACGAAGATCTCCACAGAGACACTGTCCAAGAGGCACAAGGTGACACGGGCCAGTGACGAAGTGGAAAAGCTTCGGGCGGAAGTCGCCGTCGTTGAACAGGAGATCGAAGATGTTCGACAAGAGGGTGAGGAGTGGGAAATGAAGTGTGATCGACGCGCGACCGTTCTACTGCAAGAGCTGAAAGAAATCGCGTTACACCAGAAGGATGCTGAGGAACTTGTAGACGTGAAGAAGTACAAGTTCTTGGGCGAAAACGACATCATGAAAAACGTATCAGAGGCACAGGAAAGTGTGGTGCAGTCGCGTGCCAAGCGCAGTAAATGGAAGAATGGGCAGACCAAGGTCACCACGGACGTCATGCTGACGAAGTATCAAGAGAACCGCACATACATCGAAAAGATTCACGAGGTCTCGGGCACAACGACCGTCTCGGAGATGATCGACGCCTTCAACAACCAATATCCTTCATCTTGAGTTGTTGTGGTGAACGCCAATCTTCATGTTACTAGGTGCATGTCGACGTTTACGTGTTCGTTGGTGTTGTTGTTGCATTCCTTAACCGTTCAGGATTTCTGCTTGGGTGTTTGTTATCTGATGGTTCTTTACGGAAGCAGAGCACTTTGATCGCATCCAGCACGTGAATCAATTGGCCGAAGAGATCGAAAATCATCGTCTAGTCAGCACCAAACTGCGCGAGGAAATTGGAAAGTAAGTGCACCAGAAAACGCTAGCTGACAGTACTTGAATGACTGACGGCATCGTACTGTGACCTCGCTCAGACTGAAGCAGCGCAAGGACTCGGTTGATTTCCAGCGGATGAACCGTATTGAAGGACTTCGCTCAAAGTTGCAGTACACAAACGAGCAGAAGAAGCTTAAAGAGGATGCCAACCGCGAGATGCAGACGTTCTTGGAGGCGATCAAGCCGGCGGTGCTGCTTTTCCACTCGCGTATCGGGTGCTCCGACGTTCACAGTGAGTACCTTTCATTAAGAGCCCTCAATTGCTTGACGTCACGCCGACAGAACCAATAACGCTTTCGTATTGCTTGCCAGACGATGAGATGAAGCAAGTGCTTGGAGATATTGAAGAGCAAATCGTCTCCATTCTGCAATCATACCATGCGAAGGTCGAGGCCGTCAAAAAGGAAGAGATCCCGGTTCAAACCATCGCCAGTACCAACCTCTCACAGCCATCTCCCTCCAAACGCAAGGCTTCTGTGGCCGTGACTGCACGCAATCGCCGTTGCAGTGTGGGGATAAAAGCCATGGCAGAATTCATGAACGAAGGCGAGGCAGCGCGTACAGGCTCAGCCGCAGCAACTTCTTCATCGAAAGCAGCACATCAAGCACCTCCGACGGCAGCGGCGGCTGCAGCTGGTGATGGTGGCAATAAGTCGCCCACTTTAAAAACCGTCAAGGCAATGCTGTCGAAGGAGCAGCCTTATCGTTACGCTGGTCTTCGACCACCTCACATGTCGATCGAAGAGCTGCGAAAGAAAGACAACGTGGAGGAGGAGTACCCGCTTACTTACCACGAACTCAAGGTCAAAGTCTGGCACAGTGACTCCCAATAGCTACCACCAGCAGGACGATAGCGCTTCACCACGCCAGTCCAGGCTTGTACGCGTAAACCCCAAACATTCTATTACGCAGAAAATAAATGGAGAGGGGCTTTCCTGTCTAATTCGCGTTCGCTTCACTTATTCCGTTTTGACCTTCTTCGCATCCGGTTCCTCTACCTGGTCTGAAGCAAATGATAGGAAACACACAAGCACGATTAGAAAAAAGCTTCATCAGGCTCGCCTCAAGTTGTTCTACTCACTCTCGGCGTTCACAGCAGGAGTAACGTTGTCAACCTTGTTACCCACAGCACGCGCCTTCGGGCCCCAGTTCGGCTCCGGGTTAAGAGGGAAACGCAGCGCTTTGGGCTTCTCGTTCGGCCCCAGACGCTTCGAAGAGAAGTTAGCCTCAAACTTGGGCTCCTTAGCTAGAATTCGACTGCCTGGAGTTTCCTGACCGTCGCGCTTCTTGTTCAGCGGGTGCTTTTTCACCCAGCAGCGCATAATGTCCCAAATGACGTCGTTCGGCGCGGTGGTCTTAATAGCCTCAGGAACCTTGTGGAACTGCGAGACTTCGTAGCCAGCGTGGCGAATGGCGCCCTGGATCTGTGACATACGTGGGTTGGAGCAGTGCAGAACCTTGCTCAGACCCGGAAGAGTGTAATGCAGCGGGGCGTCCACGAGCTCCTCAGAGATCGTAGTCAACAGTCCGTGCAAGCGAGGCTTCGTGGGGAACTCCGAGGTGCTCTTCTCCACGTGGTCGCGGATCTTCAGCACGACGTCACGGCTGTGGAGAGGCGCCGACCAGATTGGTCCAGCCATCTTGTACTTGCCCTGGCACTGGTCACACTGCTGCCCCACGATCGGGCCGCGCGAGGCGTGATAGCTGTTTCCGCTCGACACACCGAGCGGCTGCAGGTGGAAACTCTCGCACTGGACGCACTGGTAAACGTGGGACAGCTTGGTCATCGCCTTCTTGACATTCACCGGCGACTTGTACACGCGGACGAAGACACGGACGTAGAAGTCAATGCTGCACGACGCGATCGGCACAATGTGGCGCGCGTAGCGGTTCGCCGAGGACTCGATCGTCTGCAGCACCATTCGCAGCGCCATCTCATGCAGGTAGTGCGACTTGTTCGGCAGAGCGCCGTAACGGGAGAAGCACACCTCAGGCTGCTTACCCGACAGCACAGGCATGTCCGTGCACGTCACGCAGAGCAGGCCACCATTGGTGACACTCTGCACGGCACTATCCAAGAAGATGGACGCCGATCCGTACGGGTCCAAGTCGATGACATCGAACTGGTTCTCGGGCTTTCTGTGATTGTACATGACGTCGGTAGCGTCCGCCTCATTGGGGATCACTCGATCCAGCGGCAGTTCGTTGAATGCAACGTTGCGTTTGATGGTCTCCACAGCTGCCGGGTCCATGTCATTCACCAGGACGGATTTAACACCAGGAATCTGCTGGAAGTAGCGGATGGAGCGCAGTCCAGAGGCCGACAGCGCCTCAAAGATGCGGATGCCGCTCTCCTCTGCCGTCTCGACCAGGTGCGTCTTGATCTCCTCGTCCGTGTAGTCCTTGGGCACGAATGTGGCGCCATTGCCTGCAGCATTGGCCGCCTTACGTGCCGCCTTGGTCAGCTGCTCGCGGGCCCTGCACCGAGCGAACTCGGAGATCATAGCGATGCTCAAGTCGCGGTTCAGCACCTGCACGGGGTTGTAGAACACCTGGTTCTGCTCCGGGAAGATCATGACGCCGTTGCCCTCGCGGATGATCTTGTGGCCGGGCGGCGCCGGTTTGCTCTGCAACGTCTTGGCCAGCGACGCAGCCGATGGAGAAGACATGGCGGCTCGGTGGATGCTGGAGAGGGAGGAAGAGCGCCGCGACAAGAGACCAAGGAGCATGCACGGCAAATGACCGTCGGTGAACACACTCGAGCCATCAATTCAAAAGTACCGTAGACAGACCGGTATGAGATAGGTAC
This sequence comes from Phytophthora podocarpi, assembly GCA_001314375.1. Taxonomy (NCBI): domain Eukaryota; phylum Oomycota; class Peronosporomycetes; order Peronosporales; family Peronosporaceae; genus Phytophthora; species Phytophthora podocarpi. The sequence continues at coordinate 29,278 of LGSN01000205.1, read as the reverse complement.
TTGTGTATACACACCACAAGATGTGGATGGCTACACCACATGATTTGGGGGAGAATTGCAGTGCGGAATTGCAGCCAAAAACGCATCAAGAGACCAAGGCAAGTGAGTGAGCGACGTGTACAGAGCGTGCGAGTGGTTGTTTCATGGATGGACAGCCGAGTGCAGACGCCCACCGCAGAGGTAAACGTCCATATTCGATTATCCAGTCGTCTCTGCGTCAATATCTTCAATAAAAGCCTCCAAAAACAACACTAACATGGATCCATCTTGGAGTGACACCACGTTGTTAATTAAAATCCGGCTAAAAACGATTATTTATCGACTAATAAATTGCAATTATCTCTGTATCTTGACAGGTGGAGGTCGAGGCGGAGGCTTGGGACGCAAAGGAAGCGGCGGCAGAGCGACGTATCGACGTGTACAGACCTCAGTGAGCGAGTCGGCGGGGGACGCAGGCTCCAGGACGACGAACCCCAGCGGCACGAGTAAAAGCAGCCACTCGGTGCAAGTGGTGGACGACTCCAACGGCAAACAGGCAGAGGCAGCCCCGTCTGCCCCGTTCCAGTCCTCGCTGCGGTCCTCGCTGAAGGATTCGACGTCGGCTCCGTCGACCAAGAGGAACGAACGCTCCGTCCGTGTGGAGAACGGCAGGTCAGCTTCTAATAGGGATCGTAGTAGGGAACGGCCGAGGAGTCCGGCGCCGCAGAAGAAAGACTTGCAGGTGCAGACCAAAGGACCGCGACAGGTGATCTCGCTGTCGTCTCCGTCGCCGCAGAAGGAGCCAGGACAGACCAAGCGGTTTGTCAGCAGCTTGACGCAATCCATTGACCATGGAGGCGATCGCGGATCAAGACAGGAGAGGAGTGACAAGGGTGGCAGAGGAATGCAGGGCTCGTCATTGCGTCGCTCTAGCAGTAGAGAGCCGAGTCAGAGGGCTGGTGAAGGACAAGGATCGTTTCGTGAACGGGGATCAGGTAACCGATCTGTGTCGAGAACCAGGCTCACCAGGAAAAACAGCTCGGATAGCGTATCGTCACAGCGTTCGGACCGCAGCGACAGAAGTCACCGCAGCGAGCGTTACAGCGAAGAATACCGCTCGAGCCTCAATGATGGTCCGCAACCTATCCGCAGGCTTTCTAGTGGGTCGTCTGGACAAGCGTCGTTTAAATCATCACTGTCTGGGTCCCTGTCAGCTGCGAAGAGTTCTCAAGATGTTCGCTTCCAAAAAGAACGCCCCTCGTCCGGGACAATCGGGCGCTCGTTTGGCAGGCCAGCGCAAGATACAACATCGCGGCGGTCGTCTCTGGACGGCGGAGCTTCATCCTTGCGAAGAGTAAACTCAGGTTCTCCGGTTGGGTTATCAGCGGGTAGGTTCAGCTCTCAGGGTGCTCGGCCTTCAGATTCACAGCGGTCTCCATCCGCTCCCGGTGGGTTGAAGAAAAACGCTCCTGTTGGAGAGTCAATCTCGCCAAAGCCACAAAAATCCACTGCTGCTCAAGAAAAGGAGGATGCGTCTGGCAAGGCACCTCCCGCCCCAATTGTTGACGAAGTGGAGCGAAAACGTCTTGCAGACACTCTCCGAGAGCGCATGGAATCGCGGAAGCTAGAACGCGGTAGTAGTCTGGCCCAAATGATGAAGGCGCCATTGGGCCGTAAGGGCTCGATGGAGAACGAGGCACGGCGAAGTCCACTTGGTGCAAGAAAAGAAATCGAAAATGAAGGAGCGCCAAGTGGTAGTAATGCTGAAAAGGATGCAAGAACCCGCGAGTATTATGTTAAGCTCGACAAGGAGAACGCGGAGCGGGAGGCCTCGCGACACGCAGCTCCATTCAAGTCCTCATTGACGTCATCAATTGAGTCTGGCCCAGCCAAAACGCAGTCATCGCTCACAGCATCTATTGATGCCGCACCGCCTCGAACGCTCAGGTCTTCTTTGGCAGCTTCGATGGAAACTAGGCCAGCGCGAACTCTGAAGTCATCGTTGACAGCAGCGCTTGCACCATCTCGACCGACGGTGTCACGCGCCAAGAAGCTACAGTATTCGCTTACAGAGCTGAGAAGGTAAGCAAGCCGCTGGTGGTGATTATCTCCTTTTTTACTGTGCGGTTGGGCTTAGAGCTAACTGTCCATGTTGTGGTGTCATTGATTTGCGGGTACAGACTCGTGGCATTTGCGCTTTCTAAGCCGGCAGACCTCCCCGATATGAAAATCGTGGAAGTCATTCAAGTTCGCGATCTGCACTCTGTCACTAAACGGTCTTCTGGACGACTTGGAGCAGGCTATGACATTGGAAAATCTATTGGGGGCAGTATTCGAAAGGGAGATCGCTCAGACGCAGCATCTGGTGGGCGTGGGGCGAGGAACCAAGGTGATTTCAGCGGTGGTAGACGTGATAAGCAAGGTCGTGGCGGACGTGGTGGCGGTCGCGGAGGTCGTGGAGGAGGCGGTGGTCGTGGCGGCTACGGCCGGCCACCTCCACCCCCGCTTTACGATGGTCCTATCGAGCCTCTGACCGTGTCCGAGAACCGATGGAAGCCCACAAAGGAGAAGGAGGCTTCCGCCCTCGAAAAAACACTGAACCATGTAAAGAGTCTGCTGAACAAGCTCACAAGAGAGAAGTTTACGAAGCTGACAAATGAGCTCTGTGCAGTTGACATCGACAGCTTTGTCCTGCTGAGTTCGATTGTCTCAATTATTATGGACAAAGCGTTGGAGGAGCCCACTTTCGCGGACGTGTACTCTGATCTGTGCAAGGAATTCCATACGCGGACGATTAAGAATACTTGGAGCTTTCTGAGTGTGCTGAGTGATGAAAAGGGCTCGTTCTTTTGGACGGCGATCGACAAGGCGACATTCACGTCGTTTGTTGGCCCGTTTGACAGTCCGCATAGCTGTCTCGAGAATATTGGAGCAACTGAAAGTGCAGCTACTTCGACATGCGACTGTGCATCCATTCCCTCTGTGCAATTCCGTCGTCATGGTGACTACTTGGTTGCAGTGGGCGAAAAGGAAACGGGAGCTTTCTACTACTCAAAGCGAAAGATCAGCGAAATTGGGGATGATGAACCCTTGGGGGGACCGTTTAAATCAGCTGAACTTGCACGTCAAGCGGCTGCAGCTCAGACCACTTTCACACGACTACTTGTTAATCGTTGTCAAGGCGAATTTGAGAAGACCAACAAGCACGTTGGTCCGCAGCAAGATGAGAGCGAGGAGGTTGACCCTCGACGGCGTGAAATCCTTGCGATGCGCGCAAAAGCAAAGATGCTGGGTAACATTCGATTCATTGGTGAGCTGTACAAGGTGGATCTGATCAAGCAATCCGGAGTCCAAGGGTGCATCTTCTACTTGCTGGGATTAGAGTTGATCCCTGGAGGGGATGGCCAAGAAGGCCAGGCTCAAGCGGTACGCTTTCCTGACGAAGCAGATTTGGAGGCACTTTGCAAAATGTTGGCTACGGCTGGCAAAAAGTTTGACCAGCCGAAAACAAAGACAATCATGCAAATCATCATATTGCGCATGGTGGAGCTATCGGACGACACAAAGTTGCCATCGCGAGCTCGGTTCTTGATCAAGGATGTCTTAGAAACGAGAGACCACATGTGGGAACCTCGTCGCAAGGAGATGCAACAAAAGACGCTGGAAGAGGTTCGAAGGGAGGCTCAAAAGCTCCAGCAGCAAGGAAAGAATGCTCAACACGACGACGTTCAACGGCGCCGCCATAAGACACGGGTCTCCAGCGCTCAGCTCGCAAAGCAGAGCAGCAACCTCATTGTGGCTAAGAAAGAGGAGCCGGATGAACCTGAGGAGCCTGAGCACGACGAAGCGAAAGAGCTGCCCCCTGCTCAAATGTCGACTCGCATCAAGAGTATCATCCAAGAATACATCTCCATCATGGACCTGGATGAAGCTACCACATGCGTTCAGGAGTTACCCATGGATCCGTACCATATCGAGTTTGCTGAACAAGCGATCAACACGGCGTTGGAAGGTAAGAGCAGTGAGCGCGAGCATGCGGTGGAATTGCTTGTGGGGTTGTATGGGCGTGGTGCGCTGGACGCAAACTCTATCCAAGCTGCTCTGGTGAACGTCATGGAGTTCCTTGAAGACATGAAGATTGATTTACCGCTCATTCACCAGTACTCGGCGCTGATCTTTGGCCGATTAGTCGCTGCGGGCTGCTTTGGTTTGTCGTGGATTATTTCGGAGGCTCTGGCACATTGTGTAGAGTGCAAGCTTACTTCTCTGGTGTTCCCTGAGGTGTTGTCTGTGGTGGAAATGGAGAGTGACGAGAGAACAGTGATACGAATGCTGACGGATGAGGAGGTCACACCGGAGAGCGTGCTGCCTGCAGCGATGAGGGCGAATGAGGCTGATGTGGAAGCATATCTTCGTGAAAATGGTATCGAAGATGTCTTTGGCGGTGGAGAAAGTGACGAGGAAGACGAACTCGACCCGGAGATTGCGGGGAGGATGCGTGGCACGTTGGAGGAGTACCTATCTGTCAAGGACTTCAACGAGGTGTTGCAGTGCATTGAAGAGTTTGAGGCCGTTCCGGATCGCTGGCGGCACTTTGTGCACATCATGCTAGCGTTCAGTCTCGAGGCGAAGCAGTCTGTACGCAAGGACGTGGCTGAGCTGCTTGTACAGCTTTTTGTTGGAGAGAAAATCACATCCGAAGACATCGAGGCTGCCGTAGAGCTCATCCTAGACGATTACAACGATTTGAGCGTCGACATTCCTCAGCTCGCAGTCAACTTGAGTGAGCTGTGGACGCCGTTGTTCGCGAAGCAGGCCCTCTCGGTGCAATGGTTGAGTGAGGCGTGCTCGCACCTGGTAGAAAGCGGTCGCGCAGCAGACGTGCTTGACGCGCTGCTGTCTACATTCAAAGCGCACGACGGTCAAGAAGCATTAATGGCGTGGTGGAAAAAGCAGGCGGATGTGGATGCAATCTGGACGCAAATGTCACCTGCCGGAGAAGAGGGGAAGCTGCAGGACGAGCGACTAGTGAAGTGGAAGTCACTGCTGCAATGACCTCGCACCCAGCGCCTCCAAAATAGGTAACGTCAGGTCACACGCAGGACCGAGATGGTCTGCAGGCTCTTGCAGACAGAAACCAAGGTGGTCTACAGTAGTGCCACCCACGCCACGCCTCGACTCTCTTCATAGCGTGATAACGTTATCAGCAGGGACCACCGGAGCCCGACAAGGTGGAGACTGCTCTGCTGCACGAGGTGTGTACGTTCATGGACAAGGGGGTCTGTGTGAAGAATATGAACAGTTGTGCTGCAATAGTGTTATGGACGGATGTTGTTGTGTCTGTGTCGCTGCTAGCTCTGGATTGGTCTCAGCTCACTGGATTGTGCACAAGCAGCCTTGGCCCGAGTCCGGTCCGCAGCCTGGCACATCGGTGTCCACTGCGGCGACTTCACTGGGCGCCGACACTTGTTCCTTGCCGTCTGCAGCCTTGGAGACCTCGTAGACGCGCACCTCGTAGGTGCTGGTGGGGTTGAGGTCGTCCAGAACCATCTCGGAGGCCCCCGGTGTCGCGTCCACATGCTGCGCGTTCTGCTCCCACGTCGAACCTGCTTCTTTGTACTCGTAGCGATACCAGGAGGAGGACGTGGAGGGCGCCACCTCCAGCGTCACGGAGAACTCGGAGCGCGTCGTGAGCTTCACGGGCGCAGGCCGCGCGACAGACGACGTCGCCATTGTTGCTATAAAGAGACTGTCTTGAACTGATGTATACTTAGTGAAAGGTATACTGTTGAAGGGAAACTTCAACGAGAACAACAGAAGCCACGTTCTCGTTTATTTTCATTGCTGGAGTAGCATGTGTATTTATTTAAGCCTCTCTGTCTCCTGCTCTCGGCTGCCACGCAGGCGTCTGATCTAGTTGTAGACCATGTACTTGGGCGTGGACGAGAACTTCTTGTATCCCTTGATGACCTTGTTGACCGACTCGAGAAAGTCCTTCTCACTCACAGATTTGCGGCGTGCGCGGATAGCGAACATGCCGGCTTCCGTGCACACACTGCGCAGTTCCGCTCCGGTCGTGTTGGGGCATAGCCGACTCACGAGCTCGAAGCGGATGCCGCGGTCGCAGTTCATGCTCTTGGCGTGGATCTTGAGGATCTGCGTGCGGCCCTCGAGCTCCGGCAAGTTGAACTCAACCTTGCGATCCAATCGTCCAGGACGCATGAGTGCCGGGTCCAGTGTATCCGGCCGGTTCGTGGCCATGAGCACCTTGATGTTTCCACGCGGGTCGAAGCCGTCCAGCTCGGTGACAATCTGCAGCATGGTGCGCTGCACTTCGTTGTCGGTGCCTCCTTCCTCGGAGCTGCTGCGAGCTCCGCCAATAGCGTCCACCTCGTCAAAGAACACGATGCACGCCTTCTTGGTTCGTGCCATGGTGAACAGCTCCCGCACCATACGGGCGCCTTCGCCCACGTATTTCTGCACCAGTTCACTGCCAATGACACGGATGAAACAGGCGTCGGTGCGGTTCGCCACTGCACGTGCCGACAGCGTCTTGCCCGTTCCTGGAGGTCCGTAGAGCAGCACGCCCTTGGGCGGGTCGATACCCAAGTTGACGAACCTCTCGGGGTGCAGCAACGGCAGCTCCACGACCTCCCGGAGCTTCTCCAGCGCGTCTTTGGCGCCGCCCACGTCGTCGTACGTGACGTCAGGCTTGTCCTCGACCGTCATGAGCGACACCGTGGGGTCGATCTTGGGCGGGAGGGGGATCTGGATTGCGTACTTGGTGCGGTCCACACCAACACGCATGCCCTCCTCGATGTCCGTGGGGGCGACCTTCTCCCCGAGCCCCACCACGAACTTGGCGATCTGCTTGACGTTGATCATGTACTTGGCCTCTTCCTCGCCGGCGTTAATGATCTTGGTGCAGCGCGCGACCTGCAGCGGCTGCTCTTCCTGCATCATCTGCTTGTCGCTCACGAGGTCCCAGAGACTGGGCAGACTCAGCCCCGTGTCGCTCTCCTTGATGCCGATGAGGTCGTTCACGGCCTTCTGCGCCTTCTTGATGTCGTCCTCCACCTGCTTGATCACGCGCGAGTATGGGCCCAGGCCGTAGGTCTTCAGCAGCGCGATGTCACCCTCGTCCAGCACGGTCTCCGGCCCAGCCAACAGGTCATCCTCCTCCTTGTCGTAGTCCTTGGTGTTGCTCGTCTGGCACTCGCCCGCCGCCATGTTGCTGTCGTGCGATCCTCGGTCTGCACAATAGTATGGGTCGCTCGCTATTTGGGGGAAGAAGACAAAAATCTTCGCACTTAAACGGAGATTATTCGTGATGCACCACATGAAATACAAACTTATATTAGCAAACAAAGTAGTACTTAAGTAACTAACCATACAAAGTAGCACTATGCAAAGTGGCACTTAAGTAACTAACTACGAAGTGGCTGGTCAATAGCATAGGAACAAGACAATGGCGACGCTAGGCATGATGGCGGAGGCGGCGAACGCGCAGCTGCTGCAGGAGGTGCGTGAATATATCGTTTCCTGTGCAATATTATCTTCGCGTTGCTAACCTCCTTCTCCCTTTCTCGCATTGCTGCAGCACATCGAGAGCGTGCGCGAGCAGCTGACGCAGCTGCAGGACCAAGTGGATCGCTATGACGCCGTGGCCGAGACGCTGACGGAGCTGCCCAAGAAGCTCACTCACAAGGTGATGGTGCCGCTGGGCAAGCGCGCCATGGCTCCGGGCAAGATCGTGCGCTCGAACGAGGTGCTGGCGCACTTGGGCGACGAATATTTCTCATGGCGCTCGACGCCGCAGACCATTGAGGTCATCGAGCGCAAGAAGAAAGGTCTGCTGGGCAACGTCTGCAGTGCAATGAAATGGAGATAATTGGAGACTGATAGGTGATGATGGTGTGGTGGTTTGCAGTTCTTCACAAACAGATCGAGACGCAGGAGGAGACTTTGCGCGAGTTGGGCTCCAAGAAGACGGACGTGGGCAGCGTCGCGCAGCTGCAGAAGATGTACGAGGACGAAAACATTCGAGAGATCCAGGAGACGGAAGAGCAAAGCGAACTGGGGCCAGTGCCACGTGCTACGGAGGAAGGTATGACGTGTGCGTGTGTGTGTTTTTCTTGTTGATTGCGGATTGAGGATTAATTGACTGGTGGGCCTGTTGTGTAGACATCAAGGAGTACTTTGAGATGGAGGAGGAGGAGCGACTGAAGCAAGAGCAGGCGTCGTGGGACTGGAACGACATGATGAAGCGTATGGAGAACCTGGAAGCGCTCGAGGCCGCTGGCGAAAGCGGGGAGGACGAGGATCAGGCAAAGAAAGAGGAGGATTCGGCGGAAGCACAGGCCGCTGCGCTGAAGGCCAAGGGCAATGACGCATTTGCTCGACGACGTTTCCAGGCAGCTGCTCAGTACTATTCGCAGGCCATCGAGCTGGACCCGACCTCTCATGTGCGAATGAATCGAGAGAGATTACCTTTGGCATCCCGAGCCGACCGACTAACGTGCTTTGCTTGTCATTTCCTTTGCGCTATATCCGCAGATTCTGTATGGCAACCGTGCTGCGGCATACCATCGCATTAAGAAGTACAAGCTGGCACTTGAGGATTCTGACGTCGCCGTCTCACTGCATGAGCCGTGGGTCAAAGGACATTACCGCAGGGCCTGCGCTCTGGCAGCACTGGAGCAGTTCGAGGAAGCTGCCGAAGCATACGAGCGTGCCCTGGAGTTGTGTCCCACCGATGGAAAACTAGGAGAGAAGGCAAAGCAGATGCGCGAAAAGGCGAACACCAAGGCGAATGGCGCTGAGCACGAGAGTGTTACTCCGAAACCAGAACCGAAATCTAAGCCAGCACCAGTGTCGTCAACTCCGGAGCCTGTACTAGCGTCTTCACCGTCACTGATGCCACCGGTACCAACAGCTTCTTCGTCTTCATTCGCCTCGACTTCTTCTGCTTCGACTGCATTTTCTGGCAATATCGTGGAGCACGAGATCAAGGAAAAGGTGCCGACCCCCATATCTGCACCCATGGCCTCCCCGTCTCTCTTGTCGGAGCCTCGACACTCGCGCTTTCAAGGCACAAACTACACTGGTCAAACAGTAACCCTGGAACCAGTCGGTGAAGCTGTAAGTGCACGTCGCGAAGCTATTCATGTGATTGAGTCATGTTTCCTGACGTTTTGAGCTTCACCTTTTTGTCTTTTGCAGCAACCCGTGAAGCGAGTCTCGCGCTTCAAAGCGGCGAGAGCAGCCCGAGAATCTAGTTAACCAAGTCAGTTTTACCATTTCGGTCATACGCGTCGCTGGGTTCCGCTGGCGGGATGCAAGATGCTTGGTTGGATTCAGCAGACATAACACCAAAGATCAGTGTTAACGCACAGAATACAGCAGTAGAAGGTTACGCCGTTGAGGCACACAATATATTTACCCGCTATAGCTTGATTCTACTCCGCACCTGCTGCGGTGTCTTCTACTTGGAAGTATCATCCACCACAAATGCTTCTTCTACCAGTCACCAGTCATAGCAGCGTCGCTCTCACGGGCGTCGCGCTCTTTCCGCTTAGCGGTTGCAGCCAACGGCTTCAGGAATGAAGACTCGAAGTAGTCCACGTACTTGTTCATGCTCGTAGTAGACTTGTCAGAGTCGAGTTCCTCGTGCAACTGACCCAGGGTGGGCACCTTGAACGGGTCGAAGGCCTCCATGGAAGCCACATCGATAGGTACGCATACACGACCCGTCTTGGGATGCACAGCAAACGGACTCTTTAGCAAGTGATTCCGCTGCTTGGACACGTTGGCATCTAGTCGAGGGTATAGGTACGCCAGTACAATCTCCTGCAGACATGTGCGCAGCTCGGCCGCCGCAAAGCGCTTGTTCGCGTCACTGTTTGGCGCAGGGCGCTTAACGTTGCTACCGCTACGCGCGGCATTGGCATTCTTGAGCACCTGCTTTTCCACCGCATCCCTGAGTTCACGCCACTTCTCGCTCGGACTAGAGCTGCAGTTTGTGGCGCCCCAACGACGAGTCATCTTGGCTCGGATATCCTCGTCAGGCACCATATCCAGCAGCTTGGCCCAGTGCTTCTCGGAACACATAATTCCCTGACCCTTGTCCGACAGAATCATGTCCTCGAACATCGGCTCCAGTAGGCGGTAAGCCCGACTATTAACCATCACACAAAATATGTCAGTAGTAGTTCCAACATTCCCAACAAACTCCACAGCAACTAACTCGAGCGACGGATGCAGCGGCTCACGCAGCTTGACCTTGCGAGCAGAGTTCTCATTGCCTTCCACAAGCGACAGGTACCCCACTACTGCAGATCGAGCCTCGTTCTCGAGCTCACGAGCTCGCTCGTCCGCGACCCAGCAATGGATACCACGACGTCCAGAGTATACCCAGAGCAAGTTCTCAAAGCCGAAATCGTCCCGCAACGCGGCGTTCAGCACTTCCACCGCTGCGACCATGAATTGCCAGCAACGGTTGCAGATGGCAGCGCCCTCGCAGCACGTTCGGATGTCGTCGTAATCCGTCAGATCGATATCGAACACGAGCTCGCGCTGCTCGGGGGTGAAGTCCGCGGCGCTGACCTTGCCCTTGTCGGCGGGCGACACAGAGAAGACGGCGCCGATATCAATTTTAAAGGGTAGCGTCTTGCTCATGCTCGTCTTGAGCTCCTCGGCATTGTGGAAGGCCTTGTAGCGGATATACGTGTCGTTCTCGAGCGTGTACGAGAGCTCGCGACGGAACAGGTACTCCTCACCTGCTCATACACACAGATAGTCAGATCTTTTTACTCTGGCATGGTATACAGCAGAAGAGAGGAAGGGAGCCGCACCTCCGTCGTAGCTCAGCCACTGGGCAATCTGCTGATACGGGAAGAGTCGATCTGGGAGAAATTGCAGGCGTTAAAGAGGGCGGTTGGGGACATGTGAGGGCTCATTCAATGCACAAGGAAGTGGTCTAGATGGTTATGTAGGTAGAGAGACCGAACGCACCATAGTAGAGCTGCAGCAGCTCCGCGGAGAAGTCTTCTTGCGGCATGACACACGTCGCTTTCGGTTTCAAGTGCGCGGCAAAATATTTGGCGCCATAACGTAGCAATGGACGAATCCTATTGGTCAAAACTTATCTGTGAACAGGGATTTTTTGGCGCTTCTGATTGGCTAGTGGTCGTACATAATGGTGATTATTCGGCCGCCAGCCAAAGAGATTATCAATCTGTTTTCGGAGGTAACTATCGATTTCGACTGACTGGCTGTGGGCGCTCAAGTGCTCCGACAATCAGCCTCCTTCCCACAGTACCGAAATTACTCCGTCGGAATCATGGGTAAGCTTCGCGGCCGCTACTTTCCTGTTTTCTCCTCGCCTCGCTGTGGTCTGCCGTGGAGTTCTCCGCGGGATGGAGATGCTGCTGCATGCGTCGAGCGTCGGGTGTTGAGTCTCTCTTCCTATTGAGCTCCCCGCCTCGTCCGACCCCGGGCTCACTGCTGTATCCGCTTTCGTGCAGCATTCGAGTCCGCGGGTTCTCCGTCCCGCTGTCGCCCCCCATGATGCTGCTCCGACGCAAAGTGATGGTCATTCACGTGTCTAACGTCTAAGTGTGTTCTTCTCACAGGTATCTCTCGCGATTCGCGCCACAAGCGCCGCGAAACTGGTGGCAAGCGCAAGCAGTTCCGCAAGAAAAGGAAATTCGAGCTCGGCCGTCAGCCCGCTGCCACCAAGCTCGGTGGCAAGCGTGTGCACACTGTGCGTGTGCGTGGTGGCCACCTGAAGTTCCGCGCTCTGCACCTTGAGACGGGCAACTTCTCGTGGGGCACGGAGGTCTGCGCTCGCAAGACGCGTATCCTCGATGTCGTGTACAACGCCTCGAACAACGAACTGGTGCGTACTAAGACGCTCGTGAAGGGTGCCGTGGTGCTGGTGGACGCTACCCCGTTCCGTCAGTGGTACGAGGCTCACTACGGTGTCAAGATCGGCGTCAAGAAGAACGCTGAGAAGCACGAGGAGGAGGAGGTGAAGAAGTCCGACCACGTCCTGCGCAAGCTCGCCGCTCGTCAGCGCACGCGCGAGCTCGACACCAAGATCGACGAGCAGGTCATGTCCGGCCGTCTGTTGGCTGTCATCTCGTCGCGCCCTGGCCAGTCTGGCCGCGCAGACGGCTACATCCTGGAGGGCAAGGAGCTGGAGTTCTACCAGCGTAAGCTCGCCACCAAGAAGTCGAAGAAGTAAACAGCTTCTTAGTCTTTGACGTGGTCGCTATCCACACCACCAGTAATGAACAACGGAGTTGATTTCATCTAAACCATAAAGTCTTTGTATTCTTCGTCTAAATTGCCAAGCTCTTGATGCCCTTCACGTTTCGACTGGTATCGACGATTCTGATTCGTTATAAACTAGCTTTTGAGTATTTTCATTGGTTGAAAATCCAAATCTGGCATTTGGCTCACTTTTTGCCAAAAAGTTTTTTGGTGATAATATGGGGAGGTCACAGGTCAAGTATCGCACGACGCATGGGCGTGGACGCGGGCGAGGGAGAGGCGACACGGCAGGAGGACGAGGAGTAGCGTCTGGAAGAGGTCGGCCTTCTCACTTGAGGAATCTGGGCTCTAATGCCTATCGCTTCGAGGAGCGCGAGGAGGAGGAACAAGACGACGGGCAAGCGGCAGGCGACCAAACTCAAGGTGGACGGACGCAGTTCTTCGCGTTGGAGCAGAACTACAGAGAGAAGATGGGGGTTGCACCAGGTGAATACTTCCAGAGCCGCGCGATGAAGCAGTGGGAGGAGAAAGACGACGCTGCAGATAGCCACGGAGCTGTCGGAGTGCTGGTAACAGAAGACGAACAAGAGCTGGATTCGGAGGAGCTCTCGGTATTAAAATTCTGTGATATGATGCTGCTGTACAGGACTTGGACTGGATTGCCTCGCAGTTGGAGCTCGTGTCGCCGGATATTCGCTACCGGATTGACCCGAAATACTGCGTCAGTTTTTTTAGTCTTCTCTGCTTCATGCCCTTAGTTATCTGACTTCATCATTTGTTGTTGTGTTAGATTGACTTGCCGTTCGAGCCACAAGAAGACGAGGACAGTGAGTCTGATATAGAAGTTGCTAAAGAGAAACCTAGTGCTGCAGCTCCCGCTGCCTCAGCTGCTGCAATGCCGAAGAAACCAGCAAAAGGCGACGCCGAGTTGGATTTCTTGCTCAATCTGAGTGCTTCAACTTCCAGTGGGGCCAAATCAACGCCTTCATCGTCGGTTCGTATAGACGCAGCACCTGCTCCAACAAAGACTCCGGCAGAAACTGAGCAGCTTGAAGAGTGGCTGGACGACGTGCTGGACATGTAGCACTCGCACGTCAAACATGCACCTTGATATAAACCGCCTTCTGTTCTTCTGAAGCCAAGCTTACTGCGTTGCTTCCACTCTGGCAAAGTAGATGACGTCCACACCTTTGCACCTGCCAAAGCGTTTCGCACCTTCTAACCTGGACATTTGGCACAGCAACAAGCTCACGTCAGTCTTGATGCGGTCCACTCTTTCGAAATATCATTCGTACCGGATCCGCAGAATGTCCTCCTCTTCAAACAAAAACGTCCACTTAATGCCGGACTTGTCTCCATGAATGACGATCCCGTCCTCGCCCTGCAGCTCGTAGCTGCCCTCGCTCGCGATAACGTGGCGGAAGTTCGACGTTACGTCCGCTGCAGTATCTTTTGACACCAACCGGAACTTGTACACCTCTCCAGGCTCGAACGTGAGCTGAAGTTGAACATGCTGGTCTTTCACAGCCTGCGACCAGTCCAGCGCCGTGTTGCCAAAGGCCTCGTTGCTCTCCCAAGTCCCAAGCAGCGAAGGCGAAGCCCCAGTCTGACTTTCCTGGGCCATTGCCAATCAATCAAAAGATACGCGACCTTTGCAAATCACCTTGCAGTGTAGGTGTATGAAAATGAAAATTGCAAGTGTATAGCGATGTCGGTGATTTATAAACGTGCTATCGGTATGCATCGTCATCTACGGAAGACTTGACTGGACTGAATACTGCTCGACTCGCTCGATTTGGCCTAGTGGTGGAGATGGTGGTGGGTGTTGGTGGTTAGTGGTTGAATGTCGGAACCTCTCTGCGTGGTTGCTGCATTCGATCGCAGCAACGCACTTGAGGTTGTCTTGTTCTCTCGACCAACGTGTTGAATTACGCGGCCGAGGAGATGTCGTTGTTGGTACGTACAGAGGCATTGGTACGTCCGGAAGCGTAGGTGCGCTGGTCCTCTGCGAGAGCGGCGTAGTGCTCCTCGAGCTGCACATACGAGTTCTGTGGGTAGCGGCCAGTGCCGTTGCCGCATTCGGTCTTGTCAAGAACGCGACCACGCAGACCAGTCGTGTGAATGTAGATCCAGTGACCGATGCACCCTAGCAGTCGGCACGAGTTGAGGCTGGCCACAAAGAAGTACAACACGGGCATGTACGACGATGAACTGGCGAAGTAGACGATGAAGAGAGCGAAGATGAGGTTGGTGAATGCCCATGTGAGAAGGATGTTGGTGCGGAAAGCCTCGAAGATCTTCTTCCTGTTCTCGGTGCGCTCCTTTTCCTCACGGCGGCGCTCTTCCATCGCACGGCGCTTGGCGATCACGTCCTTGAAGTCGCCCTTCTCAGTCTCATCCAGTGAAGCAGCCAGAAACGGATCATCGTGCAGGCCCTTGGTGCCCCACGACAAGTCCTGAAGGTTGCAGAATGAGTAGATGGTGAAGATATTCACGAAGCTCGGGATCAATGCCGTGTAGTGCGTGAACGTCATAAAAATGTGGTGCACCTCGCCGTAGAGAGCTGGACCAATGAAGTACACGCCAACGGTAAGGATCGAAACCACGATTGAGTTGATGGTAGCTGGCGACGAGAAGAAGATGCCTACGCCCACAAGCGACGAGAGCATCATCATGACGCCGAACAAGGCACCCACGAAGTAGTACGTGAGTTTCATGTGCTTCGGGTTGTTCCCCAGCCCAATAATGATCAGCATCAGGAGCCCGAAGAGGTACACGAAGTTGTAAATGTACACGGCACAGTCCAGCACAGTTTGCGAGTACTCCGATGTGTCAACAAACTCGAGTCGGTTTTGCTGGAAGCCCTGGAACACAATGAAGAAAAGTGCCAGGTACAAATTCGCAGGCAGGAAAAAGCCGAACGCCGTGTACAGCAGGTGATACATGTAAAAGACCAAGAACGCCAGCTTCCGCCCGAACGAATGCGAGCTCTCCGAGTAAATACGACCCCAGTTCCAGATGCTGAACAGCGTGGCGAAGAACGCGCCGTTGAGCCAGCGCTTACGCTGCGAAATAAGCCCGACGAGATCGTGCGGTACATCAGTGCTAGCCACGGCGTCCTTGACGTAGTGCATCGTCCATTTGCAATTCTTGCGCGCCACCACTTCAAATGACAGGATCCTGTCCTCCGCGAGGTACATGTTGCCGATGAACGGTCCTAGCACATCCAAATCAATGTTGAGAGTCTGGAAGTACGCATCGAGTGGGGCTCCGCGGATGGCCTCGTAGCGGTACGCCGAGAAAGCACCAGGCAGCACACTGATAAACCCAAAGCAGCTTTCTAGTGACTTGTCGAGGATGTTGGAGATCTTGTACTCGAAATGCTGCGCCGAGATAACCCAGTTGCTCAGGTTCTCGAACGGCTTCTCCACCGTAAGCTGTCCGCACGCTCCTCCGATCTGGTGATTGCGCTCGAAGGCAAACAGTAAATGGTACAGCGCCGACTTGGTCAGCATGGTGCCGACATCCATCACAGCTGTGTACTCCGGCTGGATCTGCTCCGCAAAGGCGTTGAAGTACCAGTGGTGCGAGTCAAGTTTGTTGGACTTGTTCTCCTTGAGAGCAAACACCGTTTGGATGGGCAGCATACTCTTGCCATTCACGGAAAGCTGCAGCGTGTGCTCGAACAAGTGGCACTGCGCTCCAATGCCTGCACTGTTGATGGTCAGCAGGTCTTCGTCGAACAGTCCGATGGCTTCCAAGTAGTCTAGCATCTTGTCATTGACCTGCTCCCGCCCGTCAGCCACGATGCAGACCAGCACGTTCTGCCACACGTCATCGCCTGCAAAGGTCCCTGTCAGAGCCTTCTCGTGCTCTGTCTGCTGCTCCTTGAGATACGCCAAGTTGTTGGCGAGTTTCTTGAGTGTCGCTTTGAGTTGCTGCGGTCCTTCGTTGTACATAGTGATGCAGATCATGAGTCTCGGGCGCCTGCCCGTCTCAACGCAGCGTAAACGATAGCCCAAGTTTGAAAAGTCGATCGGGTGGGGGCAATACACAGGCGTGTACCACATGCGTCTCGCTTCTTCCTCGTCCAGGCTAGGGCCGACCCAGTCTTCATCCCAATTGCTCACTGGGATCCCGACCTTGTGTACTCCTGGTCGCGGGTGTTTCTCCTTCACGCGGCCTTCGATCCAGTCGCACAGTCTGGCGCACCAATTGAGCGTCTCGAAGCCTTTGCTGGTCAACAAGTTGCAGATCTTGGGGTTGGCTTGTCGTTCAGCCACATTGGCCATGGCATAGCCTCCTTCCAGGTACAGTTTAAGAGCATCTCGGTAGCGCCTTGCACCGAGAGCTACAGCAGCGCGATCCAGCGTCACCAGAGCTTCTTCGACGGATGGGATTTCGCTGTACGTGCGCACCAAGTCTGTGGCGCTCGAGTAGGATTTCATACTGGAGATCAAGTCTTGCACGCTGCCGGAAGGGAAGGCTGCGCCCGTGGGGATGTAACTCGTGACATATTGCTGCGATCCGCACGAACGGATGCTGGGAGGCGGCAACGGGATGCCGTCGTACTCGACCGACATCATGGACGAGCGAGGGCCTTGAGACAGCGGTGGGAGGCCCATACTGCGTGGCGGGTAGCCGGAAGAAGGAGGCGGAGCGGCGCCGCTCATTGTTCAATGGCAAAAGTCGGTCGGGCAACGGTCGCTCGGGTTGGTGCAGAAGAGTTCTCTTTGCTTGCGGAGTCGGCACCAAAATGCGAGATGAACGGGTTGCTGTGAGGGCGAGGTGAGGATCTCTCTCTATGGGACACAGGTGGCGGTCTGGTGGGTGTGGTTGCCGACGCCGCGGGCGTTTTTTGGTAGCGGCAGAGACTGCGGTTTCTCTCCGGCTTCTCTTGATGGTGGAGGTTGCCTTTATTGGCTATAGCCTATAGGACATCTGGTTCATCTTTCGTGGGGCGCTTGGCAAGACTGTGGTTACTAATTAGAGGAACGGACGATATGATCAGTTACGGGAGAGAGCGCAGTCCGAAACTTGCGGAGATCTTGGTGGCAAGTTTCCTGTGAGGAGTTCGTCGGCAATGTTGAAGATACACGTCTCCGGATTTGACGAATGGGTACGCCGAGTTGACTACATGAACAAATTGCAGGTCAACTCAGTGTACCCATTTGTAGTACCAAAAACAAGTTGCAAGTTGCACAGCCACAATGTCTGCTTCCGCCACCGTCGCCGATGGATTTCGCGTCCGGGACAAACTTGTGCAGATGGCTGCCCCGAGACATAGAGTGCGGGGAATGTGGCGAATCCAATCACCTGCCAGGTGATGGTGACGAGCAGTACAGTACTACATGTACTGGTATTAATATCTCACAAACCTTTAAGCGCACTGGTCGCTGCAAGGTCGCATGTGCGTTGCATCAACACAAGCACGTAGTCTGCGATGGCAAGATCCAAGCTTCGCTGGCCAAGCGTATTGGCTCGTAACGCTTCTCGCGTGCCCTTACTCGAAGGTTCTGAAGCTGCAACCACCAGCACCACTTGACAGCCGCCGTAGCAGGACACGAAATGGCCCCCGTAACCGTTCTACCTATCAGCACGGCATCATTTCAAGCGTTTTTTTTCGTCACGAGCACTGCAAACCCAGGGCACGTCAAAGTTTCTATTATGGTGCATGAGCAGCACTCGTCATCATATCGCATTGGACGATCTTTATGCCACCGACTAGCGGAATTCCGCCTTCTTCGCTGTTCCAAAAGCGATCAGTCCAAGACATTCACCTCACCTCAGTGACCAGCAGCAGCTCTCAGGGCTCGACCCAAGAAGGCTCATTATCATGGTCCACCAGATAGGAGCGCAGCCCAAGCCAAGACTCCTCAACCCACATCTCATGCATCACAATTCGGTCTGACTTAGAAATCTGCATCACGTAAAGCGCCACACGAATGTTCCTGCCAGGATGCAAACCTTTGCAATTCGCCAGGCTCGTCGACACAGCCACCACGTGCGTAACGTACATGTAGCCCATTTCGAGGCATTTCGCTGCTGCGCATACGAATCTGGTTTGTTTGACGGGCAACAGGAACACCTTCACCCCCATTGTTTCGATGCCGACAGCTCCAGCAAGTCATAGCCCTTCACACAGTGCAAACCAAGCAGCTCAGCAAGGACCCCCTCGATTGTCAACAGACAAAAGTGAAATAATGCAATCCACGCTGACGCAGATACCATCGTACGCCTGCCTGCCTATCACACAAGCAAGCACCTGCATGCAGCAAACCCCAAATGGTTACAGATACGTAGACGTACCCCCAACAACACCCGCGTCATTGCATTTGAAATGCTAACTCACTGGACACGTCAAGGCATTAAATGCGCACCAGCAGCAATAGCTCTCCGTGGCAAGATCAGGGGTTGGTCCCCTTCTCAAGACGCCACGCAACGTTACCGGTACCTGAGCAACAAACATCGATCGGACACCCGTTGAAGGATTTGACAGTCCGACAGTTCGTGCATCCGCATTTTAGGGCGGCACCAGCAAGCACATCAACACGATCGTCAGCACCCCATCGCGACCTTCATCACCGTTCCGGTGTCGCCAACGTCAGCCCGCACATGATGCATCTCGGATGCAGACAAACACCCGAAGCTTTCCGCCTTTACCAGGGAGGGACCAGTATCCAACGAATGGATAGGACACGCTCCCATTTCTCATTGCCCGCGCTGCCCCGGCCTGGAAGTTCCGCTGGAAGTGCAATCTGGAAGTGCCACTGCGCCGCCGCAGCCACGCACTTGCATGCTCGCTGGTGTCGCGTCCATCTGGCCGATGCGTCCATCGGTTTGGAAAATGGCGGCGATTTGGCCGGTGCCCTCGAGCCAGTTGCAAGATCAGCAGGGAGCACGAGATGATACATGTTCAACTCGCCGAAGTATCCGATCTGAATGGCCAGGCTGAAGTGGGCGGTTATGTTCGACAATCAGCAGCAACGGAACATCCCCCCTTTTTCCCGCCCTCGACTCGAAGTTTGCGACTCGAACTCAGAGCATACTGAACGCCATATACTTGATTTTTAACAGCCCAACTTCAAGGTGCAGGCGCTGTGCGCGTTCGCGTCAACGTTCTGCTTGGGGTGCGCCTGCAAACGAGCGCGCGACATTCGGAGAAAAACTGAAGTGGGCTGGCTACTCCGTTGAACTTGCTCGGTTGGAGCAGCATGCTGCAGCTTGCAGTGCGGCGAATCTGAAGCAAATCCCGGGCTGCCGTGGTCCGGCATGGCATCACGTTTGCGGCCCCAAGCAGCGCTGGCGGCTAGGGTGTCATCGACAATTTGACTGTTGACGGCGTCTTAACGTGTTTGCCCGATGCGACTGTCTCGAGTCAAAGCAGCATTGAAGGCGTTGCGCTTCCGAGCCTGCGCTCGCAGCCATCGGCGAAAACGCAGCTCGGACGCAGCTTCTCCAAGCCCGCCGGAGAGACCACCGTCAAGCGTGCTTTCGTGAGGGAGTGCTGCGGAGGTCGGTCAGGCCGTCCCAGCTGTATCGGTTGATACATGCACATGTACTCGGCGGCGAAAGCCCAGCCTCCTTGCGTGTCACCACCAGACCATTTTGCCTGCAACACCCATCACTCCTTTTTACACAGCAACCGCAGTCTGGCCGGTCCACGTACGCACGCATCCAATCAGCGTGCCCAGATCGGCAGCGTACAGTACAGTTCAACGACCCGGAAGTGCTCTTATTTCTGATGTCAATAACCAAAACTGTTTGAGCCAATGTATATTGTAAAACTAATTCTAGATATGATACCCTCCGGTATCGCATCTGGTTGAAGCATCTCCCTGACCATGCTCAACAGTGCGCCAAAGCTCGTAAATGGTCGCGCGCAGGCAGCCACAGACGAAGTCTTTGCCATTTCGCAATCCCCCAGGCGCAAGACACACCTCCGTCGACTACAGCACTCACGAAACTACCAGAACCATCAGGTGCGTCCCCAGCGCCATGCTACTGACGGACTTCAAGCTCGACCATCTGGGCGCGAAGATCCGTTGACTTTCCCCTTCCATGTTGCAGTGCCTCTAACTGACCGTCCATGATGTTGCGACAGACATGAGCGCCATCGTCAAGTCCCTCCGTCAGACGGCTACCATCGCCGCGCGCTCAAATGCTGCCCCTGCTGCGGCCCGCGCGCTCTCCACCTCGTCGACGTCACTGCTGGACGAGCTCAAGGAGCAGATCCCCGTGCGTCAAGAGGCGCTCAAGAAGCTCAAGGCTGAGCACGGCCACAAGTCGCTGGGCGAGGTCACTGTGGACCAGACCCTGGGCGGTGCCCGCGGAATCAAGTCTCTTCTGTGGGAGACCTCGCTGCTGGACGCCGAGGAGGGCATCCGCTTCCGTGGCCACACCATCCCGGACCTCCAGAAGTGCCTGCCGGCCAAGGAGGAGGGTGGCGAGCCCCTACCGGAAGGCCTGCTATGGCTACTACTGACTGGTGAGGTCCCCACGGCCGCTCAGGCTGCCAGCGTCACTGCTGAGCTGCACTCGCGTGCCAAGGTGCCCGAGCACGTGACAAAGCTTATCCGTGACCTCAAGCACGCCCACCCCATGACGCAACTGTCGGCTGCCGTGACGGCCATGAACACCGAGAGCGTCTTCGCCAAAAAGTACGCCGAGGGTATCCACAAGTCGACATACTGGGAGTACACGTACGAGGACAGCATGAACCTCATCGCCCGCCTGCCTGAGGTGGCTGCCCTTATTTATCGCAACACGTACTTCGGCGAGTCCAACAACGAGTACGACTCGAGCCTCGACTACTCGGCCAACTTCAACCGCATGCTGGGCTTCGAAAGCGCCGAGTTCGACGAGCTCATGCGTCTGTACCTGGTGATCCACAGCGACCACGAGGGTGGTAACGCCAGCGCGCACACCACGCACTTGGTCGGATCGACGCTTTCGGACCCGTACCTCTCCCTGGCTGGTGGCCTTAACGCTCTGGCCGGCCCGCTGCACGGCCTTGCCAACCAGGAGGTGCTGGGCTGGATCCTCGACCTGCAGGCCGAGTTCCACTCCAAGGGGCTGGAGGTGAACAAGGAGACCATCACTGAGTTCGCGTGGGACACGTTGAACGCCGGCAAGGTCATCCCGGGTTACGGCCACGCCGTGCTGCGCAAGACGGACCCGCGTTACACGTGCCAGCGCGAGTTCGGCCTCAAGTACATGCCCAACGATGAGCTGTTCCGCATTGTAGACACGATCTACCAGGTTATGCCGGGTGTTCTGACGGAGCACGGCAAGACCAAGAACCCGTACCCGAACGTGGACTCGCACAGCGGTGTGTTGCTGCAGCACTACGGCCTGACGCAGAAGAACTATTACACGGTGCTGTTCGGTGTGTCGCGCGCCATTGGTGTACTCTCGCAGCTCTTCTGGGACCGCGCACTGAGTCTGCCGCTGGAGCGCCCCAAGTCGGTGACCAGCGAGTGGATCAACAACCACTTTGCCAACAAGAAGTAAGCAGATCCAACCCGCTAGCGACGCAGACAGGAAGGAAGGATGGAAGGACCTACTTATCAGCTGGAGAGCCTCGGCTGGTAGATAGGCCGGGCTATAGGAGTTCTTTATTTGAAAATGCAGCAAGCATTCAGTTCAACCTCCGTGTGCATGTGCATGCAAGTCTGCTCGCGTGCGCCTTCGCTTCATTGTGGTGTACGTGTACATGTACTTGCACCACTTCTAGCTTGCCGCTGAAAACCGTGACCACGCTTGGTCGTTCGCGTGCCAACCTTGTGTGCAAGCAAGGTCGCGGAATCTACGTGATGTTACCTCGAACTTGAAGTTCCAGGTGATCGACGGGTTCTTTTATTTCGCATATATTTTGTCAGTCAACGCCGCGTTTAACATTTTCCAGTTCCGGTGATCTGGAACAAACTTCGAGATACGCCTGTCTATACTTACAAACTTGCAGGGAATATACCATACCAAATACTTGTCATGTCTGCGTGTCTTCACACCAACAAAACACAGCTGATACACAACTGGTACATCGTACCACCCTTTGATATTAATAGTAACGCAGTCATTTTTTGGCGGGAAGCTGTGATGGAGCGCTGTCTGGAAGAGATCTCCTCAACGGTGCTGGACGCGGGCGAGCCCATCTCGTACCGAGCGCTAAGTATTCGCTCGCAAGTGTCCACCACCATCAGCGTCGAAGCCCTCGCCCACTTCTCCGCCGAGAACAGCACCGTCAAAGCGTTGCAAGTGCTGGTCAAACGAATAGTCGATGACAATGACGGCAAGAGCGAGACGGCAGGTGCCAAGCGCGATCCAAGGGCGCGCGTGGTGTATCTAACAGTGGAAAACCAAGACAAGACGGACGATGTGCTGTGCCAGCAGATCTACGCGCTCTACAGCAAGCCGAAGGCCGCAACAGAGAACGGAGACGAAGCCGCGGCGATGGCTACGGCCTGCTGGGCGCAGGAGCGTCAGGCGCGCAACGACGTGTTTAGCAGCGTGGCCAAGCACGCGCCGCTGTCTGCAGCAGCCAAGGCACTGTATCAAAGTGGCATCGAGTGTGCGGAGGCCACGGCACGCCAGGACTTCGGGGAGGAGCAGGGCGAGGAGACCGTCTCGGCCTTCGACGCCATTAACGCGTCGGCCAAGAAGAAACCTTCGTCTGGTTCGTCGTCGTCGTTCTTTAAGAGCAGCGGCAAGACTGGGTTCTCCAAGGCCAGCAGCTCGAGCAGGAATAGAGGGAGCAAGACGACGAGCAGCAGCAGGAAACCGGAGGCCAAAAGGCTCGACATGACCAACGTGCTGACAGTCGACAGTGACGATGAAGTAGACGACGAGACTGACGCCCCTATGTTTGTGAAGTCGACAACTAATAAGAGGGTTATCAGTGACGATGAGGATGATGAAGAGGATGAGGCGCCACCACCGAAGGCGGCAAGCACACCTGCTCCTAAGAGTCGCAACGTGAAGCGTAAGTTGAACGCGTCTCCAGCTGAGATTAAGAAGGCAAAACTGACTGAGGAATCGGACGAGGAGTCTCGCTCGAACCAGAAACAGTGCGCGGAGTCAGAAGACGAAGCTGATGACGACTCTCTGGAGGAACCCGTTATCTCGACCAAGCGACGGGTACTCGTCTCCAAGACTCGCATCAACGAGCAAGGCTACATGGTCACGGAGAAGACGTACGAGGAAGTGGAGCTGACGTCCGAGGAGATTGAAAAAGAACAGAAGGCTGCCAAGAAGAAACAGGAGGAGAAGAAGAAGAAAGCTGCCGCCGAGAAGGCAGCCAAGGCCAAGAAAGAAGCCAAGAAGCACAGCGGCCCGCCTAAACAGCGTGACTTGCGCTCCTTCTTCTCGACCAAATGAACATCGCACTAATAACGTGTAGAAGCAATGCAACTAGCTGCAATAGTAAGAGGGATTTCATTGTTATAGATCACACAAGGCACTGGCAGCTGGAATACTAGCAAACACAGGCAAAAAGTGCTCCTCGCTTCCAGGACTGCCGTTCTCCTCGTCTACTGCTCCATGTCCTGGTCCTCGTTTTCTTCCTCTTCGTCGTCCACTTCGTGGAACATGAACTCGCGCTGGTACTCCATCAGGAACTGCGTGGAACGCTTGACGTCGGCAAACAGCGAGTAGACACGCTTGATATCGAGCACATCCACCTCGGTGCCCTTGCGCTTGGAGCATACGAGTGACGCAGTGATGATCATGTGGATGGCATATCGCAGAGACGTCTCCACTGAAATACGCGTGAGTAGGTCCTTAGCCTCTTCAGTCATTTCCACATCTTCCTCTTCGCAGCGAATGGTGAGAATCTTGCGCATCTCAGACTCGCTGTAGGGCTTCGTGGGGATGATCATGAGTCTGTCCAACAAGTCGATGGGGATACCGTGCGGGCTCTTGTAGTTGGTACCGCGAATACGCGTGATGCCACGGTTCGTGGCGATAATGAGCACAGGGGCCATGTCGCTCTCGAGCGCGCGGTTGAGCCACGAGAAGCACTCAATATCCAGCATGTGTACTTCATCGATGAAGAGCACTCCTGGCACGATGGTAGCCTTGCCCTCCTCACGCCACTCCGCCACCTTCGTGTCAATCTGCTCACGCACTTCGTCCTTGATTTCACCCGTGTCACCAGAAAACAGTGCAAGGAATCCCTGCGAGCGCGAGTTGATCACGTCGATCTCATGGAGAGCTACTACGTGCACAACCTCCTTGCGCTTCTGCAGTTCACCCTCGGGGCACTGCACAAAGCGGGTCTGGGCGCCCATGGCATCATAGTCACGGGAGCGCGTAAACGACCGTCCAAGCTTAGCGATCTTGCCCGACTCCTTGTTGATCGTAATCACATCACCGGCCTCGACCTTCTCTTTGGTCAACGAGTCGATCATCTTGGCTCCGAGGTCGTACACCGTCTCCATCTCCGTCGTTCGGAGTGTCAACCTGCCCACCTTATCACCCACACCTCCCGTCGGAGTGTCCACCTGGATCTCCACCACTTCTCCTTCAATAATCTCCGTCTCCTCCATGATCCTCACACCAATCGAGCGACGGAACGCTTGTGTCAATGCCTCCGTCTTGCTCATCTCGAGCGAGAACACCTCGCTACCAGCGATCGTAGTGAACGGCGTGTCTTCTCCCAGAGCCTGTGCAATACCCATAGCAATGGCAGTCTTACCTGTGCCAGGCTTGCCCGCCAATAGAATGGCGCGACCGGCAATGTTGCCTTCCTCGATCATCTTGGCCACGATGCCGGCAGCTTTACGGGCCTCCGTCTGGCCCACCATGCCTTGCGAGGACATGCGCGGCTCCAGACTGTCGTCTAGCCCAAGGCCGCGGATGTGCGAGTGGGCGCCGATGCGCTCGATGCGCGTGATGTCCTTCACTTCCGCTTGAGTCTTGACTGTGCCTGACTGTAAGGAGATAGTGGAAGGTTTAGAGCCCATTGTGGGGGTTATAAGGCACCGTAGGAGGTGGTCGATACATGGGCAGGTTAGTGCAGACGCGTACCATGATGGAGAGCGTGCTGGGGAGGAATGGAAGAGGCTGCAGACGTGACGGGGATGAGGTTGCGCTAGTGACGCTTTGAGGCTGTCACTACTGGTGTATCTTTCGACCGATCCAGAACCAAGCGATGGAGTTCGCAGATAAGTACGATTCTGCACGAAAGGGTGCAACTGGTCGAAATGTAGCCATGTTAGTTTCTGTGCAAGATGACGGTCCACAAGCTCGAGATTTGTTAGCTGCAGCCGAATGGTTACGTCGACAGTGCTGTCGCCTTCTTGCCTCTGAACATGGCAGTCGTGCTCGGCTTCCCGGGTGGCGCACTACTGTAGTTCGACTTGACAAGCACTGCGCCAGTATTAGCGAGTGCGTCGACTTCGTTGTGTTGGTCCGGGTCATCGATGGGGTCTGCCGAACTGCTTGATGCGACCTCTTAGTACCGGTCCGGTGTTTACACGAGTAAGGGCGACACGGTGACCGAATAGCTCACGGATTTTACAAGTTCACTCGCATGCCGAGACGAGCGGACATGCCTACCATCGAAGCAGGTAAAGTGCGAAGTGTGTATTCTTGAACCTTGATAACTTGTCAGCTACGTCACTAATATTGTCAGTGCAGACACCACGGACTAGTGCATCACTAAACCAATCGCTACGTGATGGCTCGGAGTCGGTATACCTAACTGCGCATGACCTTTTCCAGATATGATTCGTATAAATGAGACTTCAAATGCCCGAAGGAATTTAACTTTTCCTCTGGCAGAATCTCAAGAATCACTCTTTCTGGGCTTGCGCTTCTTTCTGTTTGTCTTCTTGCTGGTGTGTTGGGGTTTTATGAAGTGCTCGAACGCCTTGATGTCCGGATCTTGACGCAATTTCATGTCCTTTAGGAGCAATTTGATCTGCTCGACAGCAAGATGACGGGTTTTATCCAATTGCTGCACCAACTTTTGCAACTCTTGAAGCTCAGATTGCTCTTGACGTCTTGCTCCATTGCGTCTCTGCTGCTCTTTTAGTGGCGCTATGAGTGGCTTCATGAGCTCGAGTCCACCGGAGTACCGCATGGCCGCCAGCGCCGTGTTCTTAGTCAGATCGTACGCCTCATACGTGAGCCCCCAGGAGCCATCGGTGATTGCTGCGTCTGCTTGCACTTGAGTCAGGAGTTGAAATGTGTGGCGCATTCCAAGCACGTACTTGGCCGCTTCACTTGCGTGTTTGATGGTTTTACCGCGCTCGATCCAGTAGCCGAGAGCAAACAATGCACCTTGGTAGCACGCGTCATTCGCGATGGTAGCTGATGCGAACTCCCAACTTCCTGCAGGGAACAACAAGCGAGAAAAGTGCACTGCGGGTGGAGCTATTGCTTGCCACTGGGAATAGAGGTTGTCGGATTCTGCTTTTGACGATGGTGGCAAGCTCACTTTCCAAACCAAACCGTGCGGCGTGAGCGTGAAGCCCAGGTACTGGCCGTTCGGGGCGATATCTTCGTCGTTCTGCAACACAATAAACACCAGGATATCATTTAGAGGTTAGTGTTTGGTCATGAATCGAGGGTACACCTTATCCTTGTGCTCGTACGACTGCGTGTAGGTCGAGGAATAGATGACTCCCGTGTTTTGCCATGTTCGCAGCAAGGAAGTCGTGCAAAAGCCTCGCGTAGCCTGGAGAGGTTTTGACTGTCGAGACTTCACGCTGCATTGGCGGAAACAAAATACTTGGGTACAGTGAATGCTGGCGAGGGAACCACGGAAATGGTAATAGCTGAAGGCTTAGATGAGTTACGTCTGGCCTAACACCTTCGCAAGCCTGTATAATCAATCAAAAGGGTAGTTTACTCGATGTAAGATAAACTTGAAGTAGTAAAGTACCCCCGTACCTGAAGGTAGCGTAGTGAATTCCAATTGATGTCTGTGTACGAGAGCAGTACGCCACCTCGTGGGATAACGTCAAAAATGGCTTCGCCATGTCTTCGGATCATGTCTCCAGGTAGATCATCCCCTGCAAGCTGATTTCGCTGGTATTGGGCTACCACCAGCACCAAACAGATCGAGAAGCGAACAGCTTTAGTCCAGTTGGCATCTGCAGCAACTATAGATGCGATCCACCGAGTAGCTACTGCAAGTCCGAGTCCTAGCCAGATAGAAACGATTGTGTTCGGCTGCATATTGAAACGACTAGAGACCGCACGAGGCATCGGTGAATCGAGCGGAAGATTCGCCAACGAGTGAAACACTAACAGATAGCACGTGAAGGCAGACACCTGTGCATATCCGACACGC
This sequence comes from Phytophthora podocarpi, assembly GCA_001314375.1. Lineage (NCBI taxonomy): Eukaryota > Oomycota > Peronosporomycetes > Peronosporales > Peronosporaceae > Phytophthora > Phytophthora podocarpi. Next base: position 1,725 of record LGSN01000205.1, on the reverse strand, counting down.
TGACGCCACGGCGATGAATGTGTGTGCTGGTAGAAATCACAAAGTAAGTAAACTGTGTTTGATAAATCTGACAGGTCTCTGGCTAGGTATCTTGAAGGCAATACTTAATACCTGAAGTTTGTTGTGGGGTTTCTTTGGAAATAGTAGGCTTTTGGCGCCTAGGCACATCAAAACTAAGGCTGCCCAATGGAAATCATCAACGCAGTCCATTACGTAGACCTTTAAGCGCATCACAAGTCCCTGTTCCATACGACAGCAACAAGCGTTACACGGCCTTATTCCTAACTTACTTTTCAGAGTCGAGTAAAACGTACCTCTGACGCGCCTTGCAAAGGTGAAAGCCTGAAAGTTCCGTACTCCTTTCGACGTATATGAGTGAAAAGGCCTAAAACGTCACCAGCAATTTGTAAGCTAAGACGTGTGCAAACAGTGAACACGCGACAGAGACATACCTGCAAATGTTGACGTGTCTCCCCACGAGCCAGGTGTTGGCACTTGCGCGGACAAAATAGTTTGCAGATAGATTGACACACCCACAAGAAATCTGCCTTGCAGCACAGCTAGTATAAGTACTCTCATCCCCACTTACGCAGAAAAAGTCAACACAAAAATGTAGGAACCTACGCCATTGCCACCATGAAAAGCTCCACCACGCGAAATCGATGCGTCAACAATACCCACAAGATGAACGGAGCTTCGAAGAGCACTAGATGATAACAAAAACAACAAACCCGCATGCCACAAACTACATTAGAAATCGTTTTGCACGTACGTATCAAACAACAAGCAGTGTTACCGATGGTGTGTTGGTTCGCGAGTCCGAGTCCGCATACGAATGCCCCCAAACAGGCATTTTTCGTCGTAGGTTGCATTGCGTGCTTCACCACTAATATATGCAATACTCCCACGAGTAAATCGTTGAGTGCAAAAACCTCGACACCGCGTGCGTATTCCCATGTGAGCTTGGACAGTGCGAAGCTGAGCCCAGCCGCGACTGCCTCCACTGACGAATGCTTGGACGTCATCAAGTGGACGGTGTGGGTCACACACGCCGCTGCACTTGCCGCAATGAATGCGTTAATTGAATTGGCCAATTGCACAAAGTGCATCGAATTGTCTCCATTGCCTGTAATGACGGTGTAGCATTGTTGCGCTGTCCAGCGCACGAGATGCAGCAGCGAGATCAGCAGAGGATACCCGGGAGGGTGCGCCACGCCACCCACACAAGCTTCAGCCAGTAATTCACCGCTGTCTCCACCTGGAAGGCGGTCCAGAGGCCACACAGTCGTGTAGACGAGCAACGCCAACACTAGCGTCCACAGCAACGGTGGTGGTAATACCATTCTTCGTGCAATTGCATCTCCTAAAGATACTTTTTTCGAGCAACATTGGCGCAACATTCATAGAAATAGCTGGTTCAGATCATGTTGCGTGAGTGTGAGGGAATAGATCTCAAAGGCCGCCGGTTCAAGTTTGGCTCATTTCGCGAGCAGCTCAATAGAAAAGCAGGTGCGGCGGGCGATAATCGTTCCTGGTGATGTCTACTAGTGCTATAGCAGGGGCGGAAGTTACTAACTGTTATGACTATCGTCTCTGTGCGAACGTCCATGACGTGTATTGCAGCTCTTGGTTCCTTTGCAGTAGTCGTCAGACGGAAAGATCTCTTGAAGAATGTTGGCTCAGCTCGTGGCAGACGTGTGCCCGTCGTCGGCGTCGTTCTTCGGC
>LGSN01000204.1:0-47037 GCA_001314375.1 Phytophthora podocarpi | reverse complement strand
GGACGTCCTCGACAACGCGATTAACGCGCTCAGTCTGACCGTCGTCTGCGGATGACCCGCCGTGGACATGTCCAAGCGAGTGCCGAGCACTGCGAAGACGGACTTCCAGAACTTTTCCGTAAAGCAGGGTCTCGGTCCGAGACGAGCGTCTCGGGGAGACCATGTTATCAAAAGACACGGTCAAGAAACAGCGTAGCTGTACCCTCTCCGTCCACGGAGTCCGGCNGGTTTCACCCGTTGGCACGTCTCACACGTGCGCACGTATGTGCTGGCCCATTTGTACAGCTTCGGCCACCAGTACATCGCGCTGACAGCGCTGTAGGTCTTTTCACGACCCAGGTGGCCACCAAGTTGGGTCTCATGGGCCTCATAGAGGATGCGATACTTCAAGTCCTCGTCATGAGGGGCCACCACGCGAGGCGTGTCAGCCGATCTTGTGCTGTAATACAGCAGGCCACTATCGAAGGTATATCGATGTAGCCTCGTGCGAGAGCGCGCCGACATCTTCGTGTCCGAATCGGGGAATTCCGTGCTCCCGAGAGCACGTAGCAGGGCTACACAAGTGTCGTCGCGTGCGTAAGCTGCACGAATCAAGTCTGTCACGAACGACGTCACCGTCATGACATGAGCAAGCTCATAGCCCGGTCTGCGTGATAACGCATCGGCCAGGACATTCTGCTTGCCCGGCTTATGCTTCACCTCGAAGTTGTACTCCGCAAAGAAGGAGAGCCACCGGGCCATTCTCTGAGAGAGGTGAGGCTACTGGGTCGCAGTGCGTAATGACGCATGGTCTGTAAACCACGAAAGGCCTGGAGCAGAGCAGGNTCGGTGTCCCAACACCACTCAGCATCCTTCTTAAGGAGATTCGACAATGGCCTTGCCATCTCAGCATAGTTCTCGCTGTACTTGAGCAAGTAATTGGCGAGGCCCAACCATATGCGTAAGTCCTTTTAATTCTTTGGAACCACCCAGTCTACGATGGCTTTAACCTTGGCGGGATCCGCTCGAAGGCCTCGCTTCCCAATAAAGCACCCACGAAACGGGACTTCTTCAGCGCCGAAGATGCATTTGTCGGCGTTGGCATACAATTTGCTGGTGCGCATACACTCGAGCACTGCTCGTAGATGGTCTATGTGGTTCTCCACATCTGACTTCTCGTGTTCGGCACCACTGTGGACAAATATTTCATCAAAGTACGTCTGTGCATACGCCCGATGGGGCCGGAACAACTGCGTCACTAGACGATTGAACGTCGTCGGTGCGTTCGACAGCCCTTGGGGCATCACCAGCCACTCCTAGAGCATGCCGCTCGGAGTGCTGACGGCTGTCAGCGGGATATCACTCGCTCTCATGAGCAACTGGTAGTAGCCATCGACCAAGTCGAGGGCGCTGTGCAGCGTACAGCCGACCATATTGTTCTGGAGAACATCCTCCCGAGGAACTGGCGTCTGCGCCGGAATGGTGGCTGCATTCAGCTTGTTGAAAGCATGTACGATGCGCCGCTTGCCATTTAGCTTTCTGACACAGAATGTTGGTGTAGAGTGGGGAGACTTACTCTCACGCAACTGACCAGCCTCGTGCTGTGCACGGAAGAACGCGTCAATGACGTCGCACTGTTCTCTTGGCAGAGGCCACTGCCTCGTCACGCAGTATTTGGTTCCCGGAACCAAGTCAATCTCGTGACGAACTCCTCGATCCCGAGGCAGACCCTTAGGCGAATTGTTCGAGACGACGTCTTTATACTCTACCAGCAATGGATAGAACGGGTCTGAGGTATCCTTAAGGATCTCGGATCCACTGCGCGCATTGAGCATCTTCTTGGTATCCTCGAGGACGGCCTCGTCCACGAGGGATGAAGGGTTTAATTCCTCATCAGGTCGTATCATGACCACTTCAGCGAAATCGCCTGCCTTCAAGGCCTCGCCGAACTCGGTGATGGACATCTCGTCCAGCTCGAGAAAAGCGTCAACAGTGGGAATAACCTCAAGGCTGATGTTGCCATCGCCTTTTCCCGTCATTCCGTTCACGAGTGTGTACAACGCTCGCTGCAGTCACGTGGAGCATTGCTGCTCGACACGCTGGACACCTTGTCCGACACCGACGACGTCGCAGACGCTCTACGTTTCATCCTCCTCCTCCACCGCGCCAGAGACCGAGTGGAAGAAGGCGACGGAGAGGCATTAGTGTCACTCAGCCCAGGTGCAGAAGCACCTCCGTTCCCGTGGGAACCCGTGTCCTCAAAGACACTCGGCGACAACCGCCCGTGATTCGGTGGAAACAGTCCCACCGCACGCGCACCTTCCGAACTGGGTCCGTGGTACTGTCGATAGCGCTCGCGTGAGCACTCAGTGGTGTGTCATGCCGACGCTCACCACTCAACGGAGTACGTGCCGCCCCACGTGCATCTCCCGGGCGAAGCCCTTGGGCCCACGGCCAACCGTGCTCTTGTGTGTACGCAGCGGTGTGACGACTAGTCGACACCCAGTCGGCGGATTACGTGCTGCCCCACGTTGGTCCATCGAGCCGCGCTCATGACCCCTCGACGTCAGCACCGTCGAGCCGTGCTCGGGATGTACATCCCCGACAACAGCGTTGTCCATCAACCCGGACAGACCTATGTCCAGCACCATGGCTGATTCGGCCCAGCGCTCGCGCCAATAGCGCTTCTGCTTCCTTGCAGAGGTGGGTTCATGACTCGCCAATGCTCCGCCAGGAGAGAAGTGCGTAGCACCTAATGTTTTCGACTTCCAGTCGATCCATGGCTCATGGTGCTCGAGCCATGCCATGCCCAGGACGAGATCGTACCTCGAATCCAGGTCTAGGACCAAACAGGGTTCCATGCTGTCGAAGTCCAGGAACTTCACGCCCAGGTCCACCGCGACCTTAGGCACCGTAACACGGGTCCCTGTCGCCAGGCGAACGGTGACGCTGTCACTCCTTTGCGCTGTCAGTACTCCACATACAGTTGATTGCCCTCCACCATGGAGCGTCGAGCGTAATTGCCCGACGCCCCGTAGTTAATCAGAACTGTCCACGGCTTCTCAAAGCCCTTCACGGTCGCCTGGACGACCAGCAAGCCCAGTTTGCATACACGGTCCGTGTTAGAGGGTCCGGATTTCTTCGGGGCGGAGCCCTGTCGACCTATATATCCTCGAGGTGCAACAGAACTCAGTTCTGCCCCAGTAGGCAGCCCCATGCCTACTGGGATTCACCGTTTCCCCGCAACGAACCAGAACCTTGGTAAAAAGCGGAGCTTCGGCTCTGTGGAGCCTGGCACTGCTTTCCTAGGGGGCATCCATGCGTAAGTGGCGAGTACTGCCACAAGTGAAGCATCGCCGGATGTTCATACGCTGCTCGGCAGTAGAAGTTCAGCTTCTTCGTCTTCAGCGTAGTTGAGATCCATGGGTTCCGGACCACCCGAAGGGTTTGAGTGGGGTGCACTCCAACCAAGTCGGGCCGACTTGAAGTTGTGCTCGGTATTCAATGCCACCGCGACGGCCTCTTCAAACGAAGAGGGTGAGCTCGGAAAACTTCCGTTCGAACCACCCCAGTCCGGAGACCGTCCATAAACACTGTCGCAGTGACTACCTCAGACAGAGGATCGGCAAACATGCCAGCAATGAGCGTGCGTAGTTCTTGGGCGTAGTCCACCAACTCCTTTTGCCTCGACGGCAGGCCAGGGAGCGAGAGCGCACGCGGTACGCGTGGTTAGGCGGAGAGAATACTCTCGCCAGCTGACTCTTCAGCTCATCCCACGTTGGGAAAGCGATATCGGCAGCCACTCCGCACGTGAGTGCCCCTTCTCGTGCTCTTCCACCGAGCTTAGAGATGGCCAGCGCCACGCGTTGTTGCTCAGTTCGGAGCACAGCTGAATTCATAGCCATTTCGACCTCGCAGGTCCATACTAGGAGATCCTCCCCTTCCTTCCCTTCGAAGACCTTGACGCTCACCATGAGCGGTTTCGGTTCAGGAGTCTCCCTTGGCGCCGTAGATGCTGGTGTGGCCATTGCCGTCGCAGCTACCTTCTGCTGAATGTGCTCCAGCAGAGCATTATCATAACTCGAGAACGCCTCAAGGCGCGCGTTAATCGCATCCGGGCCCTGCGACGCAAGATGCGTCACGACCTCTGGACCAAGCAGGGACATCAGCTTTTTAAGCGCGTCCTGCTGGTTCTGAGGTAGGTGCGCAAAATGGCCCATTCTCGCATAGGGTCAGTCGTAAGACTCAGGTGTAGGATTGACTACAAGTGCTACCAGATGTAGCGGGGCTGCTTAGTACACGTCAGAGGAAGACGTAGACTCGGAGAGTCTGAGACACAAGTTCTCCCAAGAACTTCTACAGTCTTTAGATAACGATCTAAAGACTCAAGGAGCACATTTCCTTCTTAACCAAGACTGATATTGATTCTCTTATCTGCAGCAACGCCGCCTACGGTGTAAATGTCTATCACTGACTATATGACATAGTTATGCCAAGTCAGTATCTAATGACTGGCCCAGGAGGCCTCGGTACGATGTACTCAGGTTACAGTGAGTCTCTGTGCCACCCTGTAACCTCCGTGTAACCCCCTTACCGTCTTTATAATATGTAATAATGATTAAAATCTCCTGACTGTGTGGGAATAATTGGCTTGTGGACCATTAATACTCAGTATAATTTACAGCGCATCATAACTTTAGCGTACGGTTCTGAATAATCATTACACGAACTCATATGGACGGGCAGGATTCAAACTGCTGACCCCAATATTTTGTCAGACTAATTATGAATATTTTTACGCAGACTAATTTTGAATCCAGTGATTTCACGACGGCATGAATTAGTCTGGCACAGGCTAATTCTGAAGACAGACTAATTACTGCAATCACTGTAGTAACCCGTAATAGAATGTCTGCAATAAACTGACCATAAATCTGCGAATATGTTACCCTCTTATTTTCGGTTGTCATGGCCAGATTCGTATTTAGAAGAAATTGCATGGTACTGCACCATCGCTAGGCGTGTCGCCTTGGACGCATACAATTGTCAAGATAAAAGCTGGCACGGCCTGGGAGAAATTAATGCGTACCTAAAAGCGGTCTATTCCTAACGATTTGTCCTAAAATACTGTCTCTCTTTCGTATGGACCACATTATTTTTAGGCCTGTGTTAGGCCAACTTTGCCAAAAAATTTAGGTTTAGGACAAAACGACCCCGCAGTAAGTGGTACATAGCCTCGGCGCCAACTAATGCGAGCGGTTGCGAGCGCGCGTAGCAGGATCGCGTGGTATTTGCGAAGGCGGGCCCAGCGCCGAGCATTCCAGCGAGCCGCGCACTGTACGCGCCAGTAGGTTCTATCTCCATATCGCGAGCGAAGCGAACAGCGGGGGCGCCCAGCCAAGCGTAGCGCGGCTGGTCATTTTTTGGAATTTAGGCCAGCATCGGTTCATAAACAGGTTTCGTTTAGGCCTGATGTTAGGGAAAAAATATTAGGACAGATTGTTAGGAATAGGCCGCTTTTAGGTACGCACTTTACGCATTCCACGGCCTCATCTAGACCAACGGTTCTCGTTCGATACTAGAACAGTGGTGTTGGCGCTCCTGTCAAAGACGATATGCCTTGTTAAAAGCCGTTACCTTCCTCTATCATTCATGTGCTCATCTACCGTTGGGTAGATGAGAGCCCCGGTAATTCGATGTATCAGATAGAGTTGTTATGTAGTTTTATACTTAACTAGGGCTAAGTACGTATTTAACGAACGAGAATTAAATACCGTTACATACTCGTCTGCCCGAGGGTGATGGGCAATCTACTTTTGTAATTTTAGACTCCTTGGTCGACAACGTTTTGAGACAGTGAAAGCCACATACGTCCGCGTGGGGCGGTTGTTCTCGCCGGTGGTGATGACCAACACTCAACATACGGTATGACCTTCCCAGATCGACATTTGCTGGATCACTTACCGGCATCAGCAAGATTAACCTTCATTTTACTATGCGCTTACATGTGTAAATATACCATAGTCTTAACTTAAATGATTGCTGCACTTGCGTTCACTTTTGTCCGTATTTAATCGCTATTTATCTGCATTTAACTGCGGAAAATACTACTTTCGTATTTAACCAGGTAATTAACAACGCTAGTATCAGATTCTCTACTAAACTGGCATTTTACCTCCAACACCGAAATGACTTCAACCAAGTGGTAGATGAATCGATCCCACGGACAGCAAATTCTAGCAACGCTGACCTCGCAGGGTCCCTGCCAGGCCCAAGGAGGATTGATTTGTGTACCTGGTACAGTACACACATCTATTCCAAGATTCTTTGACAACGAAGCCTAATGCGCACCTGGTTCGTTCGTGTGAACAACGTACGGGGCGGTGCTTATGAAGCGTTATCTGCGCTACTGCGCGTTGGCGGTGTATGCTGTACACGCGACTCTGTAAGCTTAGTGCGGTATTCAAGCACACACGTGTCACTAGATGAATCACCGATGCGGCAATGGTGAACGACCCCTGCGAACGCGACGCCTGAACATGCAAATCTGTACCCCTGTGTCCTACTCGGAACCCGGCGTGTCATCTTGTCTTTGACGTGCGCTGAAACTGCGAATCTCCCTAGCGCCACAGCCGCTTCCCGTTCAAGCTTTGAAGCTTTGAAGCTTGCCAATGTGACCTGTGTCGAGCGTCGTACATGTACATTGATGCGGCATTACCGCATTTCGCGTTCGCTCTTCAATCAAGAATCAATCAAGCCACGTTGGTTGTTGCTAGGCCTCTCCATTTCGCCCTGTTGTACTCTGCAGCTGGTGAAGTTGACCCGTCTAACGTATTGCTAGTCGCGCCAGAAGGATCGGTAGAGCTCAACAGATGCACGATGCACGATGGGCGTGTGCAACCGAGTCAAGCAAGCTTCTCGTGCCGGAACGATCACTTCAACTCCTTATGTTGGCACACTGACTCGCCCTCTCTAACAGCAAGACAGAGAGACGACCCTCGTCGGCAGCGGGGCTGGCCTCCGCAGGCAGGCTGCCATCGCTGGATCATGCGAAGCTCCATTCAACAATTTGCCCCGCCTGCTGCAAGAACCTCCAAACACCCGCACGTTCCCGACAATGAAGTTTTTCCGTCCTCTTCTCATCGCGGTGGTGGCCCTCGTGTTCCAGACTACCGAAGCGTTCACGGTCGGTTCGGCTACCGGTCTCGCTACCGGCACGACGGGCGGCGGCAGCGCCACGGCTGTATACCCTACCACGACAGCCCAGCTCGTTGCGTACCTCAAGGACGCCGTGCCACGTGTGATTGTGCTGAACAAGACATTCGACTTCCGTGGTACCGAAGGCACCACGACGGAGGCTGGCTGCCGCCCGGACTACACCCGCGAGTGTATCGCCAAGAACAACGGCTACAAGAGCCAGGATGTGATCCTGCAAAGCGGCGGCATGTCCAACACGGGCGGCTGCTCGGACGGCACCAGCGTGACGGTCACGTACGACAAGGCCGCCATCACCCCGATGACGGTCACTAGCAACAAGACCCTCCGCGGCATTGGTACGACCGGTGTGATCATGGGCAAGGGTCTGTGGCTGAACGGAGACAACATCATCATCCAGAACGTCCACATCACGGAGCTGAACCGCCACTTGGTTTGGGGTGGAGACGCATTCTACATGCAGGGCAGCAACGGCGGCTCGACGGCCATGAACAAGATCTGGCTAGACCACGTCAAGGTGTCCCGCGTCGGCCGTCAGTTCCTGACGACGAACGCCGCCAGTGAGGCCACGGTGACCATCAGCAACTCGGACTTTGACGGTCGCACGGACTACTCCGCGTCGTGTGATGGCCGCCACTATTGGTCCTTCATCTTCTACGGCAAGAACACGCGCTTCAGCATGCTCAACAACTACATCCACTCCACGTCTGGCCGTTCCCCCAAGATCGGAGGTGACAGCAGTGCCAACGTCGTCGCCCACATCGCCAACAACTACTGGGCGGACAACTCGGGTCACTCGTTCGAGGTCGGCGTCAACTCGTGGATCCTCGCTGAGGGCAACTACTTCAAGGACACCACGATGCCACTGCTGACTGGCTCGGATGGCGCCATGTACGCTGCCACCGCCACCACCGAGTGCAACAGCTACCTGGGTCGCTCTTGCGCCGCCAACGTTGTGACAAGCAGCGGCTCGTTCAGCTCTCGCAACGGTGCGACGGCCCTGTCGAAGGTGAAGTCGTACTCGGCCATGTCCGGCTACAGCCCGCGCTCGGCCGTGCAGTGGAGCAAGACGACCCAGAACTTTGGCATTGGCGTGCTCAACTGAGCTGATGCTGTACATGTAAGAAGAGGGAAGCACCGCACAAAATCACTAGATGTGTTTGTTTTCAGACGGCTTTTACTGCATCGTGCACTAAAAAAGTCAATAAGAGTCATGTCGTTCAAAGTATATTGCAAAGGGTATCGGAAAATGCATTCGTCTTGGCACAAAAAAACTCGCACCGATCTCTCCTGGCAAAATGGTGGTCGTGCGTCGAATCTCGCCTCTTCATCCTCTTCATCCGTGCGACCATCAGGTTCAACATAAGCGTTGATCGTACAGAAAAACGCTTCAAACATGTTGCTAGTCGCACTCCATTGGTGGTGGGTGGATCCATTTGTCGTCGATTTGACCTCGAACTGTCCCATACTAATGCACGTCAAGAAGACGTGATCGCCAGCAATGACAGCACATTGTTGTGGAGGCACAGTTCAATCCCTTCCAGTCCTTTACAGGCCGCTCGGTTAGCTGCTAACTTAGCACTTCACTTTTTCGATCGTCAAGAACCCCTCGCTTCGTATCCGTCGCGGACGCCTTATTCTCCTTGAACCATGAAGCTGTTCACCATCCTCGCCACTCTTCCACTGCTCGTTGCCAGTCTTGTCAACGGGTATGCCAACCCAAAGCTGTGCACGGGCACCTGCACCAACGCACACGACCCGTCCATCATCCGACGCGATGATGGCACTTACTTCCGCTTCTCCACGGGCAATAAAATTGCTATCCACTCGGCTCCGGCGCTCACGGGTCCGTGGACTTACCTGGGTGCTGCTGTGCCTGGGGGTTCGAAGATCAATTTGACGGGCAAAGATGACTTTTGGGTGGGTGTTGAGCTACCGTGACTTACTGTCCATTTGAAGCAGTTACTAAATCGTTCGTGAACATTCCTTGTAGGCCCCGGACGTTCACAAGGTCGGTGATATGTACTACCTGTACTACTCGGTGAGCTCGTTCGGGTCACAGAACTCCGCTATCGGTCTCACTCGCTCCAAGACCATGGAGGCTGACTCGTGGACTGATCTCGGTAGTATCGGTGTCGCGAGCGATTCGTCCAAAAAGTACAACGCAATCGACCCGAACCTGTTCCAAGTCGGCACCCAGTACTTCCTCAACTTCGGAAGTTACTGGCAGGACATCTACCAGGTCAAGATGAAGTCAACTTTGACGAAAACCGGAGGCCAAGCAGCGTACCAAATGGCGTTTACGTCGAACTACGAGGTTGTGGAGGCTGCGTACATGTTCTCGTACAACGGCTACTACTACCTCTTCTTCTCCAAGGGTTCGTGCTGTGGATACGACACATCGCGGCCTGCCAAGGGCAAGGAGTACCGCATCCTTGTGTGTCGCTCCAAGCACGCCACTTCCGGCTTCGTCGACAAGAGTGGCAATGACTGCAAAACCAACGGTGGCACGGTCGTGCTCGAATCCCATGGCTACGTGTACGGGCCGGGAGGTCAGGGTGTGTACGACGACCCGAAGTACGGCCCCGTGCTGTACTACCACTACGGTAAGCTGCGCTCGAATCTGCTCGGGGCGAACTATAGCATCTTCTTTTTGACTTTTTGCTGACTTCTGTGCCGGTTTTGCTTCGCTTTGCAGTGGACACGCGCATCGGATATGCAAATGGAGACAAGAAATTCGGTTGGAACCAACTCGACTTCTCGAGTGGTTGGCCTACGGTGTAAGAAGTTGAAAGGAGGTTTCTTCTCAACTTGTAGAGCAAGAACATCACGTTAAAGTAGAAAAAAATTAGTCAATGGATTCTGCTTGGTTTTGCAGTGTTTCTGTCGTATCGGCCAAGAACTCGAAGGCGTGTCTTGCATTGCCAATAGGGCGCTCGCTTTCATTGCCGAGAATCTACGATTTGCCTAGAACGCATTTTCCATAGCTTATCGGTACACTGCAAGCTTACGCTTACGCCAAATTCTCCCGCATCATTACCATGCGAACACTGGGAACGCGTTGACAAGTCGTCGCACAGAAAAAAAAGGTGCTAAGTTAACAACCAAAGATAGGTTTGATGCGGTAGGAACGATCGTACGCAACCTGTACATGTATTGGTGGTCAGCGCGTCAACTGGGTCTCGCGAAGAAAGTAGCGAGCCACTCGTTTCCTCGCGCTTTGAAATCCCGAGGTGACACCATGGTTTATATGGCCACATCTGCTGCATCGCAGCGTTCGCACGAAACAGCCCCTCCCCCGTAAACCTCTGTCTTACATGTACAGGATTTTGACGCTTCAATCATTGTGACCAAGAAGTTAGTGAAGATCAGCAGAAATGAGAGCATTGTGCGAGTTCACTGTGGCGAATGCTCTTACTGCAATGCCCCACATAATGGTATCCAGATTGGTTGATATATCCTCGGTGAGGAAAGTCACTGAACGTTCATTGCTCGCGTAGTTTTTTTTACTTCGAAGTTTTTTTTGCTGAAAATGCCGACGGTGTTTACCAGCTCTTTTTTGACGTGGCACTTCTAGCAAATCCATCGCAATGAAGTCCACAGCCGGCGGCGGCAGATCCAGCTGCCAGGTACATTTACGTGGTCAACTGATCGCGACATACGCAGCAACAGTCGAAATACGACGTCACGGTAGAGGCACTACCTGATGGTCTGCTGTGCTGTTCGAGCCTAGAGCGCTATGCCCTCGGCTCAAAGCGGATAGCTTGTCACTTTCAAATCTGACCGCAACGGTGTCCAAGGCTTGTCAATTCGGAACTATGAAGCTCCTCTCGATCCTCGTTGGGCTTCCCCTCCTCGTGGCGGGCCTCGTAAACGGATACGCCAACCCTCAAACGTGCACAGGCGTCTGCACCAACGCCCACGACCCGTCTATTATTCGCCGCGACGACGGCACGTACTTCCGCTTTTCCACCGGCAACAAGATCGCCATCCACTCTGCTCCTGCACTCACAGGTCCTTGGAAGTACTTGGGTGCTGCGGTACCGGGCGGCTCCAAGATCAATTTGGCCGGCAAAGATGATCTCTGGGTGAGTACCTCCTATGGATACGTGAAAAACTTTAGGAGTTATCCTACACGGCCTAACTGTTGGTAATCTCTCTTGCGGTAATTTTTTAGGCTCCCGATGTCCACAAGGTGGGTGACATGTACTATTTGTACTACTCGGTGAGCACCTTCGGCTCGCAGAACTCAGCCATTGGCCTCACCCGATCCAAGACCATGGAGGCAGGCACGTGGACTGATGCTGGCAGTGTTGGCATCACGAGTGACTCCTCCAAGAAGTACAACGCCATCGACCCGAACCTGTTCCAAGTCGGCAGCCAATACTATCTCAACTTTGGCAGCTACTGGCAAGATCTCTACCAGGCAAAGATGAAGTCAAACCCCACGAAGAACACTGGCGAGGTCGCGAACCAGTTGGCGTTTACGTCGAATTACGAGGTCATGGAGGCCGCGTTCGAGTTTGCCTACAACGGCTACTACTACCTCTTCTTTTCCCAGGGTTCTTGCTGCGGCTACGACAAGACCCGACCGGCCAAGGGCAAGGAGTACCGCATCCTGGCGTGCCGGTCAAAGAGTCCAACGTCGGGTTTCGTCGACAAGAACGGTAAAGAATGCCGTAACAACGGTGGCACCGTTGTGCTCGAGTCTCACGACTGGGTCTACGGCCCAGGAGGCCAGGGTGTGTACAACGACCCGAAGAACGGCCCTGTGCTGTACTACCACTACGGTAAGTTGCGCTCTCAATTGTTTTCGACTAGGAATAGCCTTTCAAAATGGTTGAGTGCTAATAATGTTGTGGTCTTGACTGTGGTGATGGTGCAGTGGATACCCGCATCGGCTACGCGGACGGTGACAAGCGCTTTGGTTGGAACAAGCTCGACTTTTCGAGCGGCTGGCCCAAGGTGTAAACCCTGGAAGGAGCAATCGATGGAAATGCCTATGCAAGGTCAAGTTTAGATGAACTTCTGGCTTAGCTGGTGATCTGGAGTGCGTTTTTAGAACAACGTTTTGTGTGAATGAAGAAGTTTGACTACAATGCTCAACTACTCATCTAAGTTGCGCTGTCATTCAGTTGAGTTACTTGCATCCACTGAGCTCTAGTAACCTGGAGCTTACGTGGAGCAAGCCGTTTCCTATTCACATGCATTCATATCGAATTTTCTAATTCAATTGTGATCTCTTCCGTTGCTCAAGGCAATGCTTTGTGTAATTTCTGCACCAGGTGTCTAGGTGTGTGAGGCCAGGTAATGCCTGCTTCGCCAACGACCTGACACTTCTACTGAATTCTGTAGTTCATGCAATGTAGAGAGAGAGGATCAGACAAGATTATTAGTTACCGTTAATTAGTACTGCCTGGTAGCCTACCAGTGGTAGGTCCTAAGCCAGGTTAGCAACGCCGTTGTCTTTAAAGGACCCGGTGGTCGTACTTGGCTCCTCACTTGTGGTGATGATTCTGTCGGTGTTCGTATGAATAATTGTACACAAAGCAGCATTCGCAAAGTTTTGTTTGTGGTCTCCGGCATTCCCGTTTCGCCACTGCTCTGAGTTGGCGTAAGCCTGCCCTCCAGAACTCGCTGATACTGCCCGCAATGGACACTGTTTCTGAGCGATGGACAACCCCGTTTCGTTGTATCCAAAGCGTTGCCACGCATACCGTGCTTACTATGCTCCATATTCTTCAGCATATGCGTCCGCTTCATCCAGGAAGCCTCGCTGAGTCTCACTTTGATCTTTCGGGAAAGATTGGGTGCTCTTCTCGTGGCACAGCTTTCCATGAATTGGGCCAGTTGGTCAGCCGGCGGCACCCCAAAACAGGTGTGTGAGCGTCTCCTTGACAACACTGTAGTTTTCGGCAATTACATGTATTATCATCACGTCGCCCATCAAAGAATAAGTTGAGCTGCTGAACCGCCAGTCGCTAGTTCACCCTGGTATTAATGACTTAGTCTGTCAGAGCGTTCATGTGCGTCCGCAGTTGTAGTTCATGCAACGTAAACCGACGTTTGTTTGAAGGTTTGTGCAAAATGAGCTTTTCTTTGACCTGTTTGCATCAGTGTTTTTCAAATGTAAACAGCCATCCAATGTTGCTCGAGATGTATCGAAAGAATCTTCGATACCAGACGCTCAACATTGTACCGCGGCATGAACTCTTCAGGAACGGATTCCAGATTGATAAAGGGGTGGAATGAAAGCATCAAGTGTATGACGTCGCCTGAAAATTCCTGGAGGGGAGGGCAGTGCCAATCTTGCCTTCATTTGACGTTGTCGATGCAATCCGTCAACTAAACCTGTGCTGAGACCAGTCCAAACGCACAGAGCTGATCTCTCTCAGCTAGGAGTTTCTAGTAGAAAATTCTACTGCATCTTGGGATACGCGTGCGTTTAACAATACACGACGTGTAAGTTATTAATACATGTATGCGTGGATACGGTACGATGCAACCGCGGATCGAAAAAGGGCTCACACATTGGAAAAACTGAGAGTCGTTATTTCAACACTATCAGTTGACTTAATTTTTGTAAAAAAGAGGGATAGGTTTAAGGGGGTGCAAGGCAGTCGGAAATACCTTGGCAAATTGATGCCTATGCTACCAGGCAGCGCCAGGAGAATTCATATTTTCATCCAGGGGGTAAGCACCTCTACATATGTCTAGCTGTGCTTGCAACATTTCTAGATTGAAGAGCTTTTTCTAGAGTAACAATGCGGTAAATTGCTACGTTTTTGGTGATTTGCAGTGTCATGACATCCGTCTCCAACATACCTGTCAAGATACATATTATAATCAGAATTGCTCAGATATTAGTATCGTATGTAAAGGGGTATTAGAAATAAAAGGGTTTTAGCCGTAGTGTTACCGATCAACAACACCGTATTGTTGATATAATCAATGCCGCAAAACCTTGCATGAAGTGATGAAGTGACGAAGTGACGATTATAGAGGAGCTTACAAAACTGCGATGACACGAAGCACTGCTTCAAGCAGCTCTTGAGAGCAGTCCAATGTGCTGTTTGCTGTTAAGCAGATTTCGTTGGTGCTACAGCATTGTGCTTTACAAACAACGACGGTGAAATCCGCCAAGTCTAATGCTAATTATGGAAGATTGACTAATAAACCTAATCCCTAAAAATGGCCAAATTCGCCTGGCGCAGCGCACAGCGCTGCAAGACTAGGGTCAAACGATCGAGTTTGACCAAGAAAGGTTTAGCACCGACGTGGGAAGCGAAGTCCGCGCGGTGTGCTAAACCTTGACATTTACTGTTCGCCATAATGGTTAGCAGGTTTAGGGCAGGGAAGTAAAGTTGCTTGCAAGTTGCGCGAACGTCCATTTTATGCTGCAAAAAATGGTGAACGTAAGGAGAACCTTTATAAAACTGTAAGCTACATTAATACCGGTACATGATTAAATTATACGGAAGGTGCGCGTTTTATCGAGAAATCTAAGCTGAAGCCATGAACGACGTGGGCTGTATGGCGGATTTCACCGTCACAGTCACCATTCCTTTTACAAAATGAGCAGCCCATCTCAAATGCATCCTGCCGCAGGATGCGTTTGAGATGGGCCTGCGTGCCAGCGCGGATTGTTGTGTTGTAGGCTACAGTTTATGCTTCTTGGATGTACGGTATTAATACCAGTGACGCACAGCGAAAATGAGGATCGACTGAGTGTGGCTGGGTAGTTTTTTAGAGGACCTTAGAGTAGGTGCTCACTGTTACTACATGCAGAGCTGCCAGCGACAGCTTTTATTAATATCGAGGCATTAATGAATAACAGCTAAGCGGACAAGCACAAATCCGCTTTTTGTGCCGTGCATTACTACATGAACCCTTTTCGTTGAATTGAGATGGCACACAACACTACATGTACATGTACTCACTGTTTACGGTTCACACTTCGCCCTAGTTTTGATGTGTCCCAGTGTTGAAAATGGACGTAAGCTTTGCTGGAAGAGCACCAGCATGGATCACAGAATTGTGACAAGCATTGCATGAGTCAACGAGATAGACTGCAGAGCTGCTCGGGCCGTATGCTGCATTTTCACTTTCAGTCAGATTCGCGAGGCACGAATTCCGCTTTAGATAGTCAGCACGCACACCGCCCGATTCTACATAGTTAGCAGTCCACCACCATGAAGCTTTTTTCGATGCTCGTTGGGTTCCCTCTCCTCGTCGCTGGCCTAGTCAGCGGATATGCCAATCCGCAAACGTGCACAGGCGTCTGCACCAACGCACACGATCCGTCCATCATCCGGCGTGACGACGGCACTTACTTCCGCTTTTCTACGGGCAACAAGATTGCCATCCACTCTGCCCCTGCACTCACGGGTCCCTGGAAGTACTTGGGTGCTGCCGTTCCAGACGGCTCGAAGATCAATCTGAAGGGCAAGGATGATCTCTGGGTAAGCAAAATATTATTGCAAACAAATTGATGTCACGGCACTATTAATAAAGCAAGCGTGTATTGTGATTAGGCTCCTGAGGTGAACAAGGTAGGCGACATGTACTACCTCTACTACTCGGTCAGCGCTTTCGGGACGCAGGACTCCGCCATCGGTCTTACGCGGTCCAAGACCATGGAACCGGGGTCGTGGGTTGACGCGGGTAGTGTGGGCGTCACGAGTAATGCTTCCAAGAAGTACAACGCTATCGACCCGAATCTCATCCAGGTCGGCAGCCAATACTACCTCAACTTTGGTAGCTACTGGCAGGGGCTCCACCAAACGAAGATGTCGTCGCTCCCGGCGAAGAGTACCGGCGAGAACGCCTACCAAATCGCCTTCACCTCGAACTATGAAGTCGTGGAAGCTGCGTTTGAGTTTGCCCACAACGGCTACTACTACCTCTTCTTCTCCAAGGGTTCTTGCTGCGGCTACAACAAGACCCGACCGGCCAAGGGTAAGGAGTACCGCGTCCTTGTGTGCCGGTCGAAGAGCCCTACGTCAGGTTTCGTCGACAAGAACGGAGTCGACTGCCGAAACAACGGTGGGTCGATCGTGCTCGAGTCGCACGACTGGGTCTATGGACCGGGAGGTCAGGGTGTGTACAACGACCCGAAGTACGGCCCCGTGCTGTACTATCACTACGGTAAGCTGGGTTCTCATTTGTTTTCACACTTCCCCGTGTCCAATATTTTGCGTTCTGACGTGTGAAACACTCGTCATTGCTATGTAGTGGACACTCGCATCGGATATGCCGATGGTGACAAGCGCTTTGGCTGGAACCAGCTCGACTTTTCAAGTGGCTGGCCTACGGTGTAAACGCTCAAACGCATTACAACACCAAGGAGGCTTACAGCGTGCAATCGACTTGTATGTGTGAGTTATGCCTTTTGATTCGACGAGATAAAACCACAAGCAGATAATGTCCTAAATCGAATCGCTGATTAGACTGGCACATCTTTTGGCACTTTGCCTTCCAATAATAGT
Organism: Phytophthora podocarpi; assembly: GCA_001314375.1. Taxonomy (NCBI): domain Eukaryota; phylum Oomycota; class Peronosporomycetes; order Peronosporales; family Peronosporaceae; genus Phytophthora; species Phytophthora podocarpi. The sequence continues at coordinate 30,355 of LGSN01000204.1, read as the reverse complement.
CGAACTCACCACCTGTACATCATGCAACAAAATCCCAGATACTTGATCGAACCTAAATCCACGCGCCTGGTTCACTCCGTCTGGTATCCGGATATTAAGTACTTGCCCGGGTTAACGGAGAATGGAGAGAACGGCGAAGATGCATTCAAAGGAAGACACATAGCCTTGTTTCCGCACCAGTTGTCACCACGTCTGTCGTGTTGCAAGAATCAAGGAAATCCTGATTGGGAAACGAAAGAGACTGCAAAAATTAGAGTCGACGCGGTGTAGATTTGTTGCATCGCACACGGTTGTGTAAGGAAGGAACCCAAAGGCAACGGCAACAAGCCATAACAATGCAGATAGTGAAGCACTGGTCGAAAGCGCTACGCTTATTAGGTAGCAGAATTCCACTTGCGGCATCGCCGTTTGCTGGGGCTGTTGTTTGTGCAGGCAGTAAATGGAAACTTTTCAGAGCGACTGATTGCTTACTTGAGGCGTGAGCTTCTGAGGGGACATCAAGCGTGAAAGCGTTCAACTATATTCCTGCAATATTTGCTGTTCGAGGTCGTAGCTCTTCTCGATACCGCTGGCGCTCTTTTTCCTTAGCACTCAACGGCATTAATCTACCGAGGACAGCTTGATCACAGCTAGATGGACGTCGAGACGCAGTCGCAGAGAGATTTAAGCGTAGGAGGTTGCTGGTAGCAGTACGCAGCATCGCCATCTGAGGTACCGTCCCCATTCCCATGGTCGCGTTTAACAGTAATCCCCACCGTGAGACGCCGAGTTTCTTCCATAGGGATGAGTTATCCGCAGCTCGATGCCACCGGTACGACACTTGCGAAGCATAACCTAGGCTTTTCAGATCCAAGAACGATAGCACCCGTTCTCGAAGTTTTTGGGATACGATGTGTTCCCCCATTTCGCTCGTTTTCCCTCGCTGCATTTCTGCAGCCGAGGCTCGCTGCAGATCTTCATTCCCCGCTGCAAATTCTGATCGAGTTTTGGCATCACGAGCTTCTTCCTCCGCCACATCACCGTAGCAGTTCTTCGCTCCAAGATCACACTCGCGTCGAACTAGCAGGCGAACAGTTCGGTATTGACCCTTCCGCGCAGCGTAGAACAAAGGGGTCTCTTGGTCACTGGTCCGTGCGTTGATGTCTGCGCCTCGGTCCAGCAAGTATTCCGCAACGTGAACATGCCCATCAAAACAGGCGAGATGGAGAGGAGTCTCGAGTGCGTCGTTGCGGACGTCAACGCTCCAGCCAAAGTCGAGCAGCAGCTGCAACACGTCCAGGTGGCCCCTAGCTGCAGCATGATGCACCGGAGAGTACCCGAGCTGCACAACAAGTTCACCAATAATACTTAGAACAACTTTACTTTCTTAAGTACATTCGAGAAGCAAGACGACACCCACGAGGCCTCTGCATCGGTCTTTGTCGACTCCTTGGTGCAACAGCAGGAAGACGGCGCGCTGTTTGCCCTTCTCGCTCGCGATCAGCAGCTGCTCGCTCAGTTTGTCGCTCTCAGTCCTCAGAAGACTCGTGAGCTGTCGAGTTGCGTCTTCTTTCTGTCGGCGCTTGGTCTTGTTCTTGTTCTTCTTGGGACCAGCAGCCTCAGGCTCTTCCGTCCCTGCTTTCTCTCTGCTGAGCGACATCCTACGCGTCTTCTTCCCAGCAGACGTCGACGGCCGCATTTCCTGGCCGCCCACGCCGTCCGTCCACGTCCTGTCAACCGCCATATAGTTACCAGCGATATAATATCCCAAACACACGGCTATCTAAAGATGCAGAGCAAATATAGCTGCAACTTATGCAAGTTGAAGTCAAGAGTGATGGTCTTTTTTAACCGGTTACAACGAGCCGGACCGCTCCACTCGTGCAACATTAGAGTATGTTGCTCGAACGAAAACAAAAAGTGTGCGGCTCCGCTGAATCGGACCGACGGATTAAGCAGGCTAAGCAGGCAGGACGCAAGGCGACTCAGGTAGGCGACGATGGTGAAGCCCGTGGTGAACCCCAACATGAACAAGACCCTGCGCGAGGTGGTGGGGCGCTTCGTGGGCGCTCCCCCGAAGCTCTCGCACAAGCAGAAGGTGCAGCGTCTGTACAAGCAGTCGCTCAAGACGCTGGACTCGTGGATCATCGACCGCCGTCTCTGGAACGAGGAGGCCACCAAGATCCGCGCCGAGTTTGACGCCAGCAGCCAGCTGGACCCTGAGTCTGGGTGCGTACCTCCTTCTCCTCCTCAGATTCTGCGTCTGTCTGCCGTCGTTCCGGTGGTCTGTTGATACTTTCTCTTACTGTGTATGTTCGATGTGGCTTCAGCCTGGCCAAGCGTCTGGTGCGCGAGGCGCAGGAGAAGGTGGACCACTACACGCACCCAGACCGCTATATATTCAACTACATGCCCGGCGGCAGTCTCTTCATGCGTAACGCGCCCATCCCGCTGGACGTGTGCTTCCCGGACGGAGAGATCCCCGAGGACGTGGAGCTGTCGCCGCTGGAGGGAATCAACATCGACATGACGCCGCTGCCCGCCAAGGAGACGGTGTTCGTGGACTTCTCGAAGAAGGGCTACGACTAAGCGCAGTATAACTGGTTATGTGGACGAGGAGATCGAAGCGGGGGCATTCTACCTTGGCGGTGGAGAAGGAGAGAAAAGTGCTACCCTACCATTGCTGGCAGGATGTGACTGACGCAATTACAACGAGAAAAATTCGGGTAAAATGGTGTTTTTGGTAGAATTTTTGGTGGGAGTTTTTGATTTGTGAGTGGATGGTATCCATAGTAGGAAGAGAGATTCACGCTCAGGAGTAGTCGAGCTGGTCAGAGATGCGGGACTTGGTCACAGCGGTGTTCAGGCCGAAGTCGCGGTAGCGAAAACCGTTGAAAGAGTTGGTGAATGTGTTCGGCCGACCGAGCCGGTCGACTTCGACTTTAAGCTGCGTCTTCACGGCGCCAATGTCTCGATAGCTTGTGGCGTACAGAGGATGCTGGCTTTGTGCTTCGGTGATCGCCTTGATGTCGATGGCCCTGGGCATGATCTCTGGGCGGACGGCAAACTCTTCTGGTGCTGCTACATCCACTTGTCGGACGGTGACGAGGCCGGAAGATTCCACCTCTGCTCAGCAGAACACGACGGCAAGCATCAAATCAGTCGTGGTGCTTGCGTTCGTCAACAATAGGATCAAGCTGCAGCGAGTGAAGCACGCACCTTTGTATAGATTGAGCTTGTCCATCCGCTGGCTCAGCCTCGAGCGTTCCTGCGCACGGACACCTTCGCCAAGAGCCCCCGATGTCGTTTGATACATGAATTCCGTCAACGCATTTGTAGAACGCGGCTGGCCCGTTCCGACCTGGTTGTTGCTCGAGCTGCTGCGGAGCTGAGGTGCGTCAAATGCCACCTTTTCGTGGAGGTCAATGCCGACAATCCCAGAGCTTGTGGTCATGAACGGGTTATTAGTGCGGCGCGTGTGGTGGATAGAGGAACCTCGCGATATCATGTTTGCTGAACGGGTCCTTGCACTAGACAGCTACTCGTGCGGAATTTCTGCAAATGCCGTCTTCACGCCGACTATACTAGTAGCCAACTCTATGCTTGCTAATTATGCTGCATTGTTAGCGGCTTCATGTCCAGCACGCGTTCTTATCAGGCTAGGATTCCACTATTGATAGACCACTTCGACTTTTATTGAGACGCAGGACCCGTTGTACTAATGTAGCCATGTCCACGCGATGCATGTCATTCTAACAGGCATGATTGGTCAAAAACCACGTCTAGCTGGTACCATGCTGTCTATGGGGATGCTGGATCTGTGGCAGCTCACGTGGCTGGTAGCCGTGGCTGGTGCACTGCTATCATTTCGGAGTAAATTCTGCCGTGGGTTCGTTCTACAGGGCAAGATGCGCACACCCGTCACCGTCGCACAACTTCCGGGATTGTGGCTGCTGCGTGTGGAGGTGCCCAAGAGCTACTGGACGTGGTTCTACCTCATCGGAGCTCTACACAGCATCTTGATGCTGGTTGTTGCAGTATTTTGGCAGAAGACTCGAGTGGCTCAATATGCTCTACACTTTGCGCACCCTTCGGCTGACCAAGAACGCAGCAATGTCGTCATGATCCAGCCACACACCATCGGGTTCCTGACGCTGTTTGCGGTGCACACGACACGACGCTTCTTCGAGTCGCTACTGGTCACTGAGTTTGGTGACGCCAAGATGCACGCCTGCAGTAAGTTATGGTGCAATTTCTTGCTTTTAATCTGGGAATTTGGACTGACAGTGGCTCCGTGGTTGTGGGATGTTCAGTACTTTTCGTAGGCACCTATCACTACGTCGCCACGGTGTTGTCTGTCCTTTTCGACCCGGATTCAATCACGCGGCATGAGGACACAACGTTGCGTCGGATGATGGCTGGATTAGGCGTCGTCCTCTTCGTCATTGCGTCCTACCACCAAACGCGCTGCAACTTCCTTCTAGCCAGGCAAAAGCGTACCAACAATATGAAGCACGTGGTCCCCCGCGGCGACTGGTTCGACGCTGTGCGCAGTCCACTCTACACAACCGAGATCATGCTGTACGCGGGATTCATCTTGGTCACTGGTGGCACGACCTTCATGCTCTACCTCGTGTCTGCTTGGGTGGTGGCCAACCAGGTTCTGCTCGCGAACATCAGTTCTCAATGGGTCGAGCACAAGTTTCGCGATCGAATCAACAAACTGCCCAAGTGGAAACTCTTCCCCTTCGTTTGGTAGTAAAATCCATGAAATCTATTCAAAAGACCAAGCAACACTCTTCTTACCACAGCGTCGTCATCTTCACTTATCCGCCTTCTGCTTCTTCTTCGAGGGCGCTTCGGACTCCTTGGTCTCTTCCTCCTCCTCACTCTCACTGCCACTTTCACTGTCGCTCTCCTTGGTCGGTTCTCCTCCTCTCTTCCTCTTCTTCTCTTCCCCTCCACTCTCGTACTCTTCCTCCTCCTGCTCCGTGGCCCACACCTGCTTGGTCTCCTCCTTCTCGGCCGCCTCTTCCCTGGCGATCTGAATCCTGGCCAAGTACTGTCCGTACTTATTGCCGAAGATGTTATGGTACCCTCCGGGTCCGGACGCGCAGCCTCTGCAGCCGCTGTGCTTCTCCTGCACGACCTGCCCCTCCGAGAGCTGCTGTCTCGGGACGCGGCAGATGCTGACAGTCCCGTAGTTGTAGTTCTTGGAGTTGATGGCGAACGTGCTGCAGAGCCGCTCGTAGCCCGGTTTCTTCCACTTGGCAATCAGATTAGCGTCCACCAGCTTGCGCCGCACGCAGTAGTCGTACACCTCGCGCGAGATCTTGCGGTACTTGTAGAACATGTCGTACACATAGCGACTGCGCTGCCAGTTGATCTGGTGCACGGGCCACAGCGCCTCGCACTGCCTCTTGCCCTCGTGCGGCTCGTTCATCTTCTCCCGCAGCTCGCTCTCCAGCGCGTCCATCACCGGCTGGATGTACTCGTAGCCCGTGGGCGCTCGGTTCTTCTTGCTCCACTTGGACATGCCTACCTAACGTTACACAATGCGACTGATTGGCAGATGAAAGGGGCTAGATACAGAATTGATGGGACTATTTTCGTATTTTACTATACTTGAATACAAAACGGTAGATACTATGGTGAACATATTATTTGTAAATGACAAATATAGACAAACATGAATATTTTAATTAAAATTGAGCGGCTACTGCATGTTCATGCCGTGCGCGACACCCTTCTCCTCGTCTTGCTGTGCTGCCATGTTGTTGAAAATGTGCTCCAGTGCAGTTTCGCTCACGCTGTACTCGTCCACATTGAGGTCGGTGCGAGTTTGCTCCAGTGCGCGGAAAATTTCGGCCGGACGCAATACTGCATCGCTGTCGGGTCGGTGTTTCGGCACTTGGAACCGGAAGTGCTCGCCCTGCTGCTCCGCGAGGACGCTGCCTGGGAACTTGGTCTGGCAGAAGCTCTGCAGCCTCTCACCGCGAGTTTCAGAGACCCACCACGAGCAGAAAGTGTCGACGGAGATCGAACCTTGAGCCTCCAGCTGACTGCTGAGCAGCCAACCTGTACCCGAGCGGCTCAGAATGCGAGCGCCGCGTTCAGGGGCCCCGAAGACAGTGCACAAGTCTTGAACGTTGGCAGACGTGACCTTCGCGCCATTGCTCACTTGCAGACTGCTCGAGCTCTGACGCTGGCTGGTTCGACCGCTACGTCGCGCCGACAGACTCCGTTCGGCAGCGAGGAACGTCCGTACCTGGTCTATAACACTTTTCAGCTCCGTGGCGTCACCACCCGAGGTGCGCAGCGTGATTTCCACCGAGTAGCCTCGGCCGAACTTCTGCTTGAGGTGCTCCACGCTGCCGAGGCATTTCAGCCGACCACTTACGAGGATGCCCACGCGAGAGCAGAGAGCCTCGCACTCTTCCATACTGTGCGTGGTGAGGACCACACAAGCTCCTCCATCGCGACTGCCATCTCGATCCGTCGAACACACGCGCGCGATGACGTCCCACATCTTTCGCCGGGAGCTTGGGTCCACGCCTGTTGAAGGCTCGTCGAGGAATACTACGCGAGGACGTCCGAGCAGTGCAATGGCCGTCGACACCTTGCGCTTGTTACCACCGCTGAGACCTTGTGTGAGTTTGTCGCGGTACTTCGTGAGGCCCAACTCTTGGATCTGCTCGTCCACTGCTGTGTTCACGAAAGATTCCGAGATGCCCTTGATCCGAGCGTACAACTGCAGCTGCTCCTTCACGGTCAGCAGGTCGTGGAGCGCATCAAACTGAGGACAGTAGCCCATAGTCTTTCGCGCAGAAGCCGAACTAGTTGACAGATCAAAGCCGCTGAGTGTGACGAAGCCCTCAGTGGGTGCCAACTGGCCCGTCAACACTGCCATTGTCGTCGACTTTCCGGCACCGTTAATACCCAGGTAGCCAAAACATTCGCCACTTGGGATGGACAGACATAAGTCCTTCAGTGCAACCTTGGCTCGTGGTTTCCCAGCATATTGCTGTCGCAAGTTCCGGATGAAAACAAGATCGTCAGGTCGAGGGGCTTCTTGCTCCACGCGCTGTCGCTCACGCTGTACATCGTCATCCTCTTCTTCCTCCTCCGCAGTGTCAGCAGCATTCATTTCTACGGCACTATGTTGAGCTTTCCCGTTCTTCCCTGCTGCCGACTGCTTCCACTTAACCGATCGATTCTCAAGTATGAATACAAGCGCGGACAGCACGGCAGCTTCAACCAACGTGTACATCAGCGGCGCACCAACGACCTCCAAATCAAACGGCTGCCTCACGCAACACGAAGGCTCTATACGGTCCCAGCACTCCGTGCATTCTTCTTTCCCCAAACCTTCAAACAAACCGAAAAAGGACGGAGTCGCCCTCAACCAACGAGCAGAGCCGAAAAGCGCCCGACGACTCACTTTGCGCGTGGCCAGCTCGAAGATGCCGTTGTTCAACGTGTAGCCTGGGAAGATCATGAACATCCACCGCAAGTAGTTCCGGTCGAGCGATGTAAGCGTCAAGGAACCCGAAATTGAAAAGTTGACGATCCGACACATGAACGAAAAAATGCTCAGTAAGCCACCGGTGCCCAAAGCAAACACAAGCAAAGCCGTTTGTGCCACAGCGTGCTTGACGTAGCGCCTTGAAAACAGGTACGCGAGTGGAATAATCGCCCACACATGTGCGACCACTAGGGCAATGATAGCAAACACATCCGCTGTGCCAGCCTTCGCTGCACCGCTCGGTGTCATGGACAGCGGGATGACAATTGCAGCGGCAGCAATGGGGAAAATCGTGAGGAGGAGGTCGTGCGTCCAGCTTGACATCCAGTACGCCGAGACATTGGCGCCACTGATGAGCTGCAGACTTTTGGCGTTCTGGTCTGGATCCTTCTCACGGACGACAAAAGCAACGATAGCTGCCGGGATGAAGGCGAATGCCAGCATGACAACAAGAGCCACCAAGAAGCCATTGAGCGTCACTTGCAGCTTCGCGTTGATCTTGGCGAGACAGTTGTTGTTGTAGCACGGAGCCGATCCGCATGTGCTGCATGGATACCACGGAGAAGCGATGTTAGTCGCATCGCAGCACACGTTGACGTCGCAGTTAATGACACCAAGTGTGCAGTAGTCGAAGCCACGAAAACTCGTGCATGTCGAGACACTGTAGTCCGAATCCACGAGACTGCTGAAATTGGTTGGCGCGACACATTGACTCTGTTGTGCATCCGTAGGAAGACTTGAGGCGTAGTTGGGGATGAAGTCCGCCACCTCAATTTCCGGAAGAATGGCCAAGATGACCAAAAAGATGAATGGAATACCCACAGAGTACGCCAGGGTCTTCTTGTCACGCTTGGCAATCTGAAAACGCTTCTTCGTCAGCGCCAAATACTGAGTCCACATCGATGGATCAGTGATTGGTGGACGCGCTGAAGGCAAGTTCACTGCACCTCCTGCCGACACCAACTTCAGAGATGTGGATACCGAGGGCTTCCGCTCCACTGCTGGCAACATGGCCTCTCTTTCTGCTTCATACTGTTCTTCCTCGTGGTCCTTAGAAATACGCAGGAACACTTCCTCCAGTGTTGTGACCGAGATGCCATACTGCTGCACGCCAAGCTCATGCATCTCGGCATCCAGGTACTCCAGCATCGTAGGAAACGCCTCGGACGAGGCCGTCGGCAGCTGGAACACGAGCTCTGACCCCGAACTACTCAGGCACTTCACACCAGGAACGTATTTCTTGAGGAAAGCTTCCACCAATTGCGCGTCGCAAGATCCGTCAGAGGCCTTGATCATGGTCAGGTTGTAGCCCGCGCCGAAGCGGTTCTTTAGGAAAAGAGACGAGCCGGCACACCGCAGTTGACCATCCGCTAGAATTGCAATGCGATCACCAAGGATGTCGGCCTCATCCATGAAGTGAGTCGTTAGGACAATGACGCGATCCTCACGGCTCTGCTGGAGCAAGTTCCACGTGAAACGTCGAGAGTACGGGTCCATGCCAGACGTAGGCTCATCCAAAAAGACCAGCTTGCTACCACCGAGGAAGGCGAGCGCAACACTGAGCTTCCGTTTTTGACCACCAGAGAGCGTCTTCGTGAGTGCATGGCGAATTTCAGTCAGCCCAACATCCTCGATCATTTTGTCCATGCTGCTACGGAGTTTATCGCGAGGAACGTGCTTCATCGTGCCGAAAAGAAGCAAATGCTCTTCCACAGTAAGGTCTTGGAAAAGTACGTCGTGCTGCGGGCAAATGCCAATGACTCGCCGCAGCTCCTGAAAGTCATGCTTGATAGAGCACCCATACAACGTCGCATCTCCTGCAGTGGGCGGGATCAGACCAGTAAGCATGGAGATGATTGTCGTTTTACCAGCACCGTTGTGACCCAGAAGCGCAGTGATCTGTCCGCTGTACATCGCCAAGTCCAATCCAGCAACTGCAACGTGTTCCTCGCCATCTTCTTCAAGTGGAAACACCTTCCGCAGGCCCCGTATCTGGAGGCACGTACCATTGCGCTCTTGCATCGCTAGCGCCGCATTGACGGGCTCCACGTACGCATCTCCAGCCACTGGTTTGTGTGTCTTGATAGTCCTTTCTCCGTCTGCGAGTTGCGTGTAAGCGCCACCAGCTTGAGGCGACAGCGTCGACGTCGTGTGCATGTCTGAACTCCTCAGAGTATCATCTTCAGAAGGTTGATCGATCTTGCTAAACCAGTAGCTTTTCGTGAGCAAGAAGTACCAAGGCTTTCTCACGCCGTATTGCTGGGGCAACACCTGCTCCAAGTACCATCCAAGGGCCACAAGGATGACCGAGTCGAGGATCAGGAACAGACTCATCTTGAAGGCGCTTGGGACTGTCACAGGCGCTTCGCTCAGCCCCACAGAATAAGCAAAGCCTGTGCCAAGCTGAGCACGGCGCAAAATATCGTCCACAGCCAGCGCGAACGCAGTGGGTGGGGCCAGAGCGGCCCAGTACCGCGGCGTGTTCGTGTCTGCAGACTGCACCGCAAAGTATGGGAAGAAAAGAATAAGCCACAGCAGCACCGAAGCGATGGCAGCAGTCCGGGACTTGTTGAAAAACGGCGCGACGAAGTAGGAAAAGGCCGTGATGGCCACACTCAGCGTCCAGAAGAGGAAGACCAGCGTCGCGTACTCCGTTGTCGGGAACACGTTGCCAAACTTGAGCTCCGCAGCGATCACAAAGGCCAGCGGCGTGGCCAGCAGCGCTGTCGTGAGGCACCACGAGCAGAGCAGCGTGGCATCTGAGAGCCCCATGATCTTCATGACCTCGCGCAGTCTACTCTCCTTCTCAATGACCATTGTGGTCGTCGTCGTGGACACGAACTTGATGTAACTCACAAGGAAGAAGAGCCCCAGGACAGATTGGCCGCCTGTATAGAACGACGTCATAGTAGACGACGGTCCTCCAATGGCCTCAAGTCCCCAGACAGCAAGATCGCTGCAGATCAGCGTCTCATTGGCGTCCAGCACCGCCGCTTCCGACGTGAAGAACGTCGACCTCCACCCTCCCGCCAGATTATCCAGGTTTGCCAGCAGCAGCAGCACCGTGGACAGCAGCACGGGCAAGAGCAGCTCCATCGCCAGCGACACGGGGCGTCGTCGACGAAGCACCATGTTCTTCCACACCAAGTTGGTGATCTGTCTCCACGTGGCCGCCACTTTGGCAGCGAGCCCTGTCCCTGTGTGTACACTGCGTCGTCCGTAGAGTCTGGCAAAGATTGCAACCCCCGCAGCGATGACAGCCACGACGACCGCCACGACGATCAAGATCGTGTTGGCGGACGAGAGGCCTCCGTCGCACTCGTGCTGGTATGTGAAGACGCTGTCGAACTGCTCTTTGCACGACGTCACGGCTGCGGACGAAGTGTTGCAGGCGCGCAGCGTGGCGGCCGCGTCGCAGCACGAGCTGGACGCCGACGTCGACTGCTTGGAGCACATGACGCGGCAGACGGAGTCTCCGGTAAATTCATCGTCGTCGTCGTCTGAAGAAGATCTGGAGGACGAGAAGGAGGCCGAAGAGCTGCTTGAAGAGCTGTTGTTGTTGGCGTTTAGGAACTCGTCGGGCAGGAGGTCGAAGAGCCCCGAGTTCGTGACGCAGAGGCCGTACGCGACGTCGTTCTCCAAGACGGTGGTGACGCAGTCTCGGAGCGCTGTTAGTGTCGCGCTCTCGGCGTCGTCGGAAGATCCGGCGTCCGCCATGCCGCAAATCTGTGAGTGACGAGGTGGAAGGTGAAGTGATGCATCAGGTTCAGCTGGCGAGACTTTGATTAACGGACGACGTAAGAAAAGAACCACGCAATCAATTGAGGGGATGGGGCGGTCAAGCGGAACTGGTGAAAAGGAGTGCATTCTGGAATTTAGTAAGTGACAAAGGGTTAGATTTTTCGATATAGACTGCGAAAGTGGATAGACTGTGAGGATTTATACTGGCGTGGGTCACACCGAAGAGCCGCTTGGGACAAAGTGGACAGTGTTTGCTTGATTCGTGTGACTGCTGCGGGCAACTTGCCGTTCGTTAACGGCTAACGGCACCGGACAGTGGGGCTCTGCAGGCAAAGCTTGTGCGCCAGCAGAACTTTGGTGCTTTTATTAGTGATGCAGTTTAGCAGTGGTGCTCAAGACGAACCACGTCATGATCATTACGGCCCACGATAATCGGTGGCAGTGAAGATGTGCTCTGCCTAACTCTACAACGCGCCAGGTTTTAAATAACTTTATAGTACTGTTGGCTGTGTAGATCACGGTAGTCCGCGTGGGTTGCTTCGCCCACAACGAGGCTTACGTCGCTCGTGGAGAAAGTTTCGCAGGAATCTCTACGCGATTTGAGACGCACTCCTACGTTTCATATCGACAAGGCTTGCTGTGTTGCACGGGCTGCTCGTCTCCATCATCACACTATCGCTGTTTAATCAACGCGAATCAATCCTTGCCTCGTTGATCTTTCACAAAGCAATCAAGTAACCGTGGCCAAAGGCACCGCTACCAAGCAACTTGACGTGAGCTAGGTCCCTGGAATGTTCATCGTGCGTGCTGTTGACAGGGTTGCAGCCACCGCTGTAGCCTTGCCGACACCCAGTGTTGGTAGGGGCGTCGCAGGATGATTGAACAGGAACCAAAGCAGCGCCGACCTGGAGGCTGCAAAGCCTGCCACGGCGCCAACGCGTGACGCGTGACCGGTACATACGCAGCGAGCTGCTATGGTACGACCCGTACCGTACGTATGGCGTTCCCATCGCCAGAAAATCGGAAGGTGCTGCGTGATCTCCGGCTGTGCTTCCGATGGCGCGATTTGTACGCAACGTTCACGATCAACTGGGTCAAACCGCGCTGGTAGCTAATGAAATGGAACCTCTCCATCTGCGTCCACGAGAGCTAGCAATGCTTCATGCCGATGAAAAAGCGAAAATGGCTGGCCAACATTTCGCCAAGTGCTGGTTGCCTGATGGTTATCATGATTACGCTGGGGCCATCAACCTCCAATAGTCATTCCACTTCAACATGGGTTACATGTACAGTGCTTCCCTTAAAGACTCACCTCTTAAACATATAATTTCTATTTTATTGTTTTCAGTTTTTTGTTTTGTAATTATAGAACCTCTAATATTGATTATTCCTGTAGGGTTGTAAGATACAGCTCTCCGCACTTATTGATGAGGAGCACTGTACCATGTTCACTGCTTCAGAAACTTGATCTTTCGCGTGCAATCATCGAGCAGCTGGTGAGTCTGTCGCAGTGTGCCTACAATGCCAGCAGCATTGGCCTGCTTATGATGGCGATGAAGCCGACCGAGGCGTGCGACAGCCTACGCCGGCATCGCGCCGTTCCATTTGGGTTCCAGCCATCCGTCCGCCTCGTTCGGCATTCACGGAATTCCGACCAGCATAGCTAAGAGCATCGACAATGACAGTGCAGTCGCTGCGGACGTCCGTCGGCAGCTCCGGCCACACCATCGGCGACGCGTGCATCGACCTGTACGCCGAACGGGTCATGATCCCGCGGATCTCGCTCTTCTCCATCCTTACGGGGCTTGCGGTGCTCACACTGCTGCTAGTTCGTCACCGTCGCCAGCGCCGACGCACGCGCCAACTGGCGAAACTGTTGCCGGAAAAGGTCATCGTGGAGTCCGTGACAATGCCCGATGACGAACACACGAGCCGGAAGCGGTGGTTCGCGTGCTTCTTGGCCACGACGGTGGCGTGGCTCACCATCTTCCTCTGCACCTTTAACTCATCCACCGCCATGACGTCCACGTCCATGAATGTGGCGCAGGCTCGACCCCGAGTCGTCTTTAGCTTCACGACGACCACACGAGGCACCAGCGAGATGCAGCCGACGGTGGACGCACTGGTGCACCAGGAGGGCGACGGCTTCGACGCGGTGTATGTCATCGTCCCTCGGATGTACCGAGACGAGGTAGTGAAGATTCCGTCGTGGCTGTTGGACGACGATACGACGCTGAACCGCACCGAGTTCCGTGGGATCAACTTCGCCACCGGAACGAGTCCGTACCACGCCAAGCTGAGGCTCATCGTGCTGGACACGGACTTTGGCCCCGCGAGCAAAGTGCTCGGGACGCTGTTAGTGGAGCAAGACCCGGATACGATCATTGTATACGGCGACGACGACCGCGTGTACCCGCCCCAGCTGTGCGAACGTGCACTGCACTACACGCACAAGTACCCGAACGACGCGGTCGCGGTGCTGGGAGGGTGGATCTCGGCCGAGGACGGGTTGTACTGCGGACGCAGCCTCGTGGTCGGTGTGAACAGCGTTTCGTTTGTAGGAGGAGCGGGTGGAGTTGCAGTGAAGCGGAAGTTTTTCGGTATGAGGGAGGCGACGATGCCGGCGTTCGAGGTCGCAAACATGTCCAAGGCGTGCTTCTTAGGTGATGACTTTTATTTGTCCCATTTGCTCAGCCGCAACGGCGTGCGTCGACGGATCGTGTCCGATAGCTGCTGGAACATCGAGTCGCTCACGGAATCTTTCTCGCACGGCGGTCTATCGTACGCTCCGTCGGAGCACCCAGGTGGAGCTAACGTGGAGCACTACCAGCAGTGCATCCGGGAATTAGGTAAGGACCAAGACCTCTCTCACGATGGCGAGTTCGGGTCGGCCTACATGTTCTTCTTCTCACGCACGTGGGGAGTGATTCGAGGTCTGCGGAATCTATACTTCGGAGGTGAATTCGTGACGTGCTGATGGAGATCAATGCACGCGCGTGTATAATAAGCCAGTCGTGCTCAAGTCTTAAGAGTTTGGTAACGTTAAATATAAACCGAATGGACGAGGAGTTCAAAGCTGGCTGGCATCATACGAGGGAGCATAAGTGTTGGCAAGCCAATAGAGTGTGACTCTGAGCTCGTGGTGGGGCCTTCAGGTGCTGTGATCTTGTAATTTTCCAGTGAATGGTTCAGGTGAAGCTGCTCACTCTTTAAATTGCAGCGCAACCAGCACGACGAAACTCGACCGACTTTGACGCCTATGGATTCTCGCTTCTTGGCGTTTGTGCTGATCGCTTGCTGTGTCAAAGACGCGATTGCGATGAAGGGAGAGCTGCGGATCTACAAGGAGCCAGACTTCAAGAGGCTCCGTCGGATCATCGGGATTTCAACAGGAAATCTCTGCTACGACATGCCGTGTGCTGATCTCAGTGGCGCTATATCTTCGGCAAGGTGGATGGGACTCCCGGCCACGGGGTCAACCTTTGCCGATAGGCAAGTGAAGATCACATTCTACGCAGGAAGTAACTGCACGGGCAAAACCATCCTGCTGAACACGAATGCAGGGGAAGTTCGCAACTTTGCGCACTTCGGAATGGACAACGCCACGACATCTTTTGCGGTGCTCGAGACGTCGACGACGATGCTCCACGCGACCAGCAACATTTGTGAATGGTAGAGCAAAGTGAGGCACTTCGGGTAGTTGAGATTCTAGCTCGAATCGACAATCGGAGCAGCGTTGAGCCAATTTACATTGAAAATTTGATTGAGATTTGCATTCATGGCGCAATGATAATTGTTCAATGTTGGAATTGTATTGTCCTGAAATTTATATAGGTTTTTGTATTGGAGGCTTTGCAACCCCTATCGCTCATCTGATTGGCTCATTTTCCACGCCCTCACCTTACATTTTTCAAGTCACTTGGATATCCAATACAATTAAGTAATTGATCGTCAATTACTAATTGTGATTGTTTGATACAATTTTTCCAATTTTTTAATTCCAATTTTTATTGACACAACACTGAATCAGAGACGTAACGAACGCTATTGAGTCGTTTTGATCATATTATGACATCTAACGCCGCATAAATCTCACCGACACCTCGATGGCGTGCTGATGGTGCTTAATCACACAATTAATGTCTGGGGCTTGTCTCGGTTAGCCTTGATATGCTGGCGTTGCGAGAATTGCAAAGCACGACGACGCTCGAGGTTCTCCCGGCGTCTGGAGGAATACCTTACGGACTGCTCGTAGTCCAAATAGCGGGGGTCAATGTCGGCCGGTTGCACCCAAGGCAGGTAGGAATTCTTCGTTGCCTTATCGGCCATGATGTCAGCGTGGGCGGCATGACAGTTTTCTTCGTAGTCCAGGCAATTGTTCGGCTCACGGTTCTCGTACTGAAACGGCTGCGTCGACAGCTGCGCAATGGGTGCCAGTTCCTTGGACACCGCTGTGCCTGCACTCGAAGCAGACTGCTCGTGGCTGTTGCTAGCCAGGTTAGCGGGCATACTCATTATATCAGGTGTAAGCCGTGGGGCACAGCACAGCCTGCTACCTGTTGTCCACTCAGAGTGACGGCGAGCAGCAAACTCTAGTCGATCCGACACGTACGCGTTGAAGTGTGACGACGTCAGGAGACCGACACCGAGTATTGGTTCCTGAGCGAACCGAAGAGGGTGCAGTGGGTAGGATCCCGTAGTAGAGAACGCCCAAATTGCTCGCGTCCGCTGCAGATGGAGGTCTTGAGGTACATGGGGAGACGTTACGACTGCGATAACCAAAGAAACTCGAACACCGCGAAATGTGGTGACCATCCGCACACGACAAGGCTGACAACGCGTCAGCTGGTTGTCTGGGTTGTGCACAATGCCCCATTCATCACCAGCATCATCAGCGACATCGGCAACATCGTCACGCTTAGAGGTGACGGGAGTAGGAAACCTGAGCAAAGCATTTGTGTGAACACGTAGACAGACGTCGGCATCCAGAACGAGAAAGCGAGCGACGTACTGGGGCGAACAGGACTTCGTCCGCAGGACCGAGGAGGCCATGGCACAGAGTGTCATGCACATGGTCTCCGCCAATGCCTTTTCCAGGCGAATGAAAATCTTGTTTGTCATTGATGTAGCCATGTGCCAACGTGAACTGTGAAAACACATACTGAAGCGACGCCATGGATCACGTCAGTCGTGACAAAAATAGTCTTGTTTCAAACGAGTTTGTCTGCTGAAGGAAACGATACGTCTTTTGTCAATGAGATTCATTAGTGTTCCACAAGGGCGTCCTTCGACCTACGTTCTGCTCAGTTCGGGACCTCAGCGTTCAAGTTCATGAACCGATGCGCAAAGAACAGCATCACCATCGCGCGCGGACTCGCAGGTGTGTGCACTCATTTAATTTGGTCAACCACAACTGCCATCTTACGGCTCAGCAACGAACCACCTCGCGCTTTGGCGATATCCGACCTTGGAGCGAGTGCGCGAGCTCACGGACTGCACTGCGCGAGTTTTGCACCTCGCAATCTCTCCAAACGACATGGGTGTGGTCTGTTGGAGCTGACGAGACGCTGCTTCGTGTTTTTTCGTCGGAATGGCCTTGACAGAACCCGGAATGAAAAAGCTGCACCAACCACAACGAGCGCAAAACTCTCCGAAATCTCACGTAAGCTTAACTATATTTTATCGCTGATCATTTTTGCGTGTCCAGTTTTGCTTCAACTTGTACACAATAATGTGTACCCAATCAGACCAGTGCTGTATTCTTATTGGCTGGAGGCACTTTACTTTAACTTAACCAGTCACACGTAGGGTTCGGTGACGTAGCATTTCTTTTTAACAACTTTTGACTGGCCAAAGTGAGACTGTAGCCATTTCCAGACTTGCAAAAAGCTCCAATGCCGTTGCACTCGTCCGTAACTGAGACCATCGCCTCCGTGCCCGACACGACGCCGAACTTTGAGCAGCTGCGCGATGCGCTTCTGGACCTGTCGGAGCCCGCGGGCAAGCGCACGCGCGCCATCTTCTACCTGCGCTCGCGCGGCAGCGTGGCGGACCTGCAGGTGCTGCTGGCGGCGCTGCTGAACCGCAAGGACTCGGAGCTCATGCGCCACGAGCTAGCGTACGTGATCGGTCAGTTCCAGCTGGAGGAGGCGTGTGAGACGCTGCAGCAGTTGCTGGCGGACGAGACAGACGACGGGATGGTGCGGCACGAGGCGGCCGAGGCTCTGGGCGCCATCGGCGCGGCCCAGTCGCTGCCGGTGCTTGAGAAGTTCAGCGCCGACCCGGCGCCCGAAGTGGCGGACACGTGCAAGTTGGCGGCCAGTCTGGTCAAGTACAAGCTGGCCAAGGCTAAGGGCGAGATCGTGGAGGGAGAAGTGGACCGCAACCCGTACCTGTCTGAGGACCCGGCCCCTGCTGCTGAGAAGGATGTGTCGACGGCCGAGCTGCGGAAGATCCTGCTGGACCACAACGGAGACATGTTCGCCAAGTACCGCGCCATGTTTTCGCTGCGCAACCGCAACACGGAGGAGGCGGCGCTGGCCCTCGCTGAGGCGTTCGCCGACCCGAACGACCTCTTCAAGCACGAGATAGCCTACGTCATGGGCCAGATGGAGAACCCCGTGCTCGTGCCGGCGCTCAAAAAGGTGCTGCTGGATGAGACGCAGCACCGGATGGTGCGACACGAGGCTGCCGAGGCGCTGGGAGCGATTGGCACCACCGAGTGCGAGGACATCCTCAAGGAACACCTCAAGGACGACGTCCCGGTCGTGCGTGAGAGCTGCGTGGTGGCGCTGGACATCATGGACTACTGGGCACCCACCAAGTAAGCGCTTGCATCGCTCGCTGATAGGTAAGAGAACGCGTTTCGCTGACGTGTAGGAATAATACAGTTCGTTTTTGCATTTGACATCAGCGTTGACTTCGTTTGGTATTATTAACAAGATGCTGCAATGCGAGCAAGCACCTCAAGCGAAGAGATAGCCAACATTCATCCGGTTAAATGCACGCAGTGAAGACGGCAGCAGTGTCGAGCTGGTTTGAAGTCGCTGAGCGATGGCCAAGCACATGGCCGGCGGCAGTGACACTTCGTGCGAAGGCAAGAGCCCAGAAATCGCGGGCATCGGTTGACGAGGACCGTACAAAACCTTCAGTACGCGACGAAACATATTCGTATCCTGCTGTTTGATCATCGTCTCCCAGCTAAGCAATTGCAATTGCACTTCTGTTGATGGTGCATCTGCGGCGCCACCTTGCTTCTCACACGAAAAATCGTGATCATGCTTGTCGTCCGACAATGTCAATACGAACCGGAAAATGCCGTCCGAGTCTGCCATTTCTAACAACTTGGCGCTTAGGATGCTGTCGATAGTGTACTTGCCGAAGATATCTTCGTTCACTTGCTCTTGCCCAGCAGCTTCTAGCAATCGGTGAGCACTAATCATGTGTTTGTGCAGGCGAACAGTCTCTGGCTGCTCCAAGCTGCGCAGACCAACACGCTCCGAGCACGCAGCACAGGTCAATGGCACCCATTCGCGCTCTTCCTTCGCGTTATCCCCGGGCGCAACAGCCGCCTCATCCTCATAATCTGCCACCGTTGCTTCGGCCACCAAGTCGCTAGCGTGCAGCAGCACATACGACTCGCCAACGAGAACTCGATACTGCTGTGCGTGAATATCATCGCGTGGAATATGCTCAAAAGCTCCAATACCAGCTCCCCAGAAGTCAAACATGTCCATCCAGTTCGCGGACGGCAGTGGCAGAACCTTATCAATCTTTGTGCTTCCCTCTCCACCAAGCAACTGTGCGCTGCACCCTCGACAACACACCGACGCGTAACTCTCCGGTCGAAGCTCGACAGGAGACACCTGCGTGAATGATGAGAACCCACCCAGCGGTTGCTTGTCGCTTGGTCGGATCGGAAGTCTCAAATACCAATGATCCTCCTTGTCCTCGACGGTGCACTGCGAGACGTCCACGTTCCGCTCGATCTCCGTCCACCAGACAACTTCCACACCCTCCTCCTGCTCTCCAACTTGTCCACCACCACGCCCACCATTGTTGACCCTGTACGTGAGCTCTACGCGCGGGAATTTCACTCGAACACCAAGCTGTCCAACATCAAAGTCCGCCGCCTGCTTGTCGCAGTCTTCGTGGCTGTCTAGGAAGAGATAGCATTGGTAGCAGCCGATGTTGGCGTGGTATTCCACCAGTGAATCTACAATTTGAGGCACCAGAGGCTGCAGATCCGCTGTATTGGCGTCCGTTTGTCCGCTCACGTCGAGGCTCTGGAGACCGCGGGCCAGGCGCTCAGCTGCCTGCGCCAGGTCGTCCTCGCTGGACTTTTCAGCGGTGCGCGCGTCTGCGTACTCCTTCCGCGCACGGTCTAAAGCGTCGCGGACATGAGTCGCGGCTGCGAGCGCACGCTCGTGCTCCTCTTCGGCCGCGCGAAGCTCCGCGAGCAGCGCCTTGGCCTCGGTCTCCATTATTCGCTGGTGAGATAGATACATACTGTGGTGGACCTCATAATCGAAGTTAAGTAAACCACAAAATGTATCTATCGATGGATAGACGAACGGTCGCTTGCCGTTATTGTTGGCGACAAATTGTCGCCGACACGCTCGTGATTCACGAGCCTGTGTGGCGGCGTCGTGATCTGTGTTGACTCCACGCAGGATGTTGGAGCTGATTTGCATCACTGAGCTGAGAGATGAGCGGGGCGGGGCGGTTGTTGGCTGCAGTCCAAGCGTGACCGGAGACGCCGGCGCCACAATTTGCGCTGGAGTTGAAGTGAGCCCGGATACGATCCTGGCAGGATTCCTGCCGAAGCAGCTGCGTAGATCCTATGGAGGTTTTAAATCTGCTGCTGGCAGGACAAGAGGTAGCCATTCGTAGGGCAACCTTGACAACGTTTAAAGGTTTAGGCGAACGCTCAGCAAGTGTCAAGTGCACGTCACTGCGCCTCTCCGATCAAGCGCGTAACTGCAGATCAGACAGGAATTAAGTGCTGGTCGCTAGCCGCCTACTGGATTGCATCTCGCATTGGATTTCTGCTGAGGCTCAGCCTGAGTTTTTAGTGGAGCCTGTGTCCGGGCCAAGACTGGCATCGATGAAGCTATCCAGTCAAGTTGGGCGCAAATTTTTCTAGCAGAATGATTGGATACAATGTTCAATTTTTGAAAAGTTACAGATTTCCACGACGTGCGTATATAGGGTCCCAATTCACACATTCAGCCTCCGTCGGCTTCAAACTGCCTGCTTCTGCTAATTCACGTTGCTTATACATACCGCTTTCAGTTTTGACGCCTGTGGTACACACACCTGCGTCGAGGTTTGGCCTATCTCTGACCGAAGTTCCCGTATTACTTTTGACGGTTATTTGTTGCTATTATTATTTTGATACGAGACTACAAATAGTATTATAGAAAACTGTCTTTCGAAGCTTTGCTTTCTATCAACATTAAGATTAATATATAATAGTAATATAGCATTAATAATACGATGGATTCTGCAGCTCTCCATTCTGGTAGTCGAAGTTGCCAAGAACGGTGGTGAAGAAGACCTCTGCTTGGCACAATAAGCCGCGCCAAGCGTAGAAATTAACGAAAGCGGTGAGAATGTAGAAGGAGCGTGCAGTAGGTTGCTAGAAGTCTTACCCTTCTGAGAGGCGGCGAGCAACGCGTGCGCTATGGACAAACACTTGGAGTTACATGCCCAATCTCCGTCAATCGTTGAGAGGCGCACACTGAAGCCCACATTGCTGATGCAGGCTTAACCTAAACAGCCTACGTGTTGTATTCATTTTGATCTAAACCTTTCATTTGAACAAGTCATGTCATTAAATAATGTGCCGGCTAAACACTTTTTCAGTGTTAGTTGCTTAAAAAAACAAAAAAAACGCTTACGGCTAGTTGCTTTTTGATGGATCTCTAGTTACTTGCAATCGTGCGTATTTGATGGCGCCGAGTACCAGAGACGCCAAGAAGGCTTGTACATGTATGCTGACAACCGAGCGAGGTGGGTCAGGATTTAGGGATCAGGGCTTAGCTTTCTTGTGGGGGACATCATTATCAGGCCTCTTTTGGTGTTTACAACTAGTGCGTCCGGTAGTTACGACAGTAGCTTGTGGAGCTTGTACATTGCATTCGAAATGAGCTGTCAGAAAGCTTAAAAGTGCATATTTGAAATTGTGCATTCAGTCCTATTCTCAGGCGAACCTCAACATGAGCGCTCTTGTGCGGGAAAGCGGGAGCTCTCGTACAAATTTCTACCCATTTTACTCCAAATGATCCACTGAAAGCATTATTATTTATTGTATACGAGATTTTATCGTCAAGTACATGTAACAACACGGACCCTATATGATCGTTTAACACCGGCGTTCTAAGGCACATACGTATCCCCCATAGTCGCCCTCACTGTGGTGCCTGGTCCTCGAAATGATATGCAATACAATTGACTTAATCACATGAAAATCTTTGCACTCTCAATGACTACAACACGCACACACACACACAAGTCGAAGGTAACGATCTGATATGCCATTGCTGTTTTTGAGGACGCCAAATTAATACTATAGGCGTGTATTATAATAATTTGAAGTACTATAGTATGTCATTGTAGCCATAAATTGAAACGCTTACTATATCCCTTTAATAAACTGATATGTTACTAATATTAATAAATACTATATTACTACGAAACCGCTGCCCCGTTGTATCGAATAACCGAAACTTGCGATCGTCAAGTCAGACTTCAGAGAGCCCGCGTTGCGTTGGTGTCGGTCGCTGCGTCAGTCTGCGGCTCGCTCGCTCTCGTACGATACAAACGCCGACCGAATTAGTAGAAACCCCTGCAGCAGTCTCCGTCCGTCCATCCGTCCGTCCATCTATCTCCCTCTCTCGCCCCTCAACCGCCCGGCCGCCTGCATGGCCTACCTGACCATGACGCCCGACGACATACAGGGCGACTACACGTGCGCCGTGAGCGTGGACGACTACCGCCTGAGCACCAAGAAGGCCGAGTACAAGGTCGTGGTGCAGCTCACCTTCTACTCGTCGCGCGCGCACGCCACGGGCCGCACTAGTTGGCACATCTGGCGCAGCTTCTCGGCCTTCCGAAAGCTCGACGAGCAGCTGCGCAAGCGCAACGCCGCGCTCATGAAGGGCGTCAAGTTCCCCCCGCTGTACCGTCGCAAGGCGCTGTTCCGCGCGGACAAAAGCCCCGAGTTCCTGGGGGCGCGAGCCCGCGAACTGGACAACTACGTGAACGTCGTGACGCACAAGCCGCAGCTCGTGGCCTTCCACTTGGCGGCCGTGAGCAGCCAGACGCTCAAGAGCTTCGTGGGCTTCAACTCGGGCTTCGGAGCTAACGCAGACTACGACCAGCAGGACGTGAATCTCCGCCCCTCGTCCTCCATCCTGGCGTCGCCCGCGGTCATGCAAGCCACGGCCAGTGTCATGGGGGACGACGACGACGACTTCCGCTCCGTCTCGAGTAGTTCCACAGTCTCTTCGTTCGCCTCCAATGCCAGTGACTACCGCTGGTCCGGAACGGGCTTCGTAGGCAGTCAGAGCTTCGCGAGACATACAGTGCCCCAAGTGCAGATGGGCGGAGGACGCACGTCCTTTGCGAGCAGTCGAGGGTCGTTTGCGAGCAATTCGTTTGCCGGGTCGATCGGCCCCGGATCGTCGAGAGGAAGCTGGTTCCCGGCGTCCTCAACCGTGTCGGACACGACCGGACGTGCGTCCATGGCGTCCATCTCGAGAGGATCGATGATGGCTATGACGGCGCCCGATGTCATTACGCCAGAACTGGACATGCAGCGAGCAAAGATGGAGGATCAGCTGGTGCAGATGGGACTGGTAGGCGTCGGCATGCCGCCCGACGGATCTTGTTTGCTGCACTGCATTGTGTATGAGATGTATCCGCTGCAGTGTCTGCGTGACTACCCGGCAAGTATGACGGTGGTGAACGTGGGTGCGGCGGATGGTATGGCCCCGCGACGAGTGGCAGCAGCTCAGTTTTTGAGGGTCAAGCTGATGGAATACGCGCTGGAACACATTAAGGAACTAGCGGGCTTCCTCATGCAGGACGAGGAGGACGTGCAAGAGCAGTACGAGACCTTCAGAGACACACCAGACGAGCAGGCTACGACTGCCGAGTTGTATGCGGTGGCGAGCATGTTTAACATTGAGTTGGTGCTGATTTCCAACGACGAGAGCTTCCAGATTGACCCCGTGCAGCCGGTAGAAGGCCTTCCGTCAGTGCGCGAAGGCCCGCGGCGTACGGTCACACTGGGCTACCTGATCCCGGCCGAAGGACTTGCCGGACACTACATTTGCACGCGCGAGCGGCGGGCGCAAATGGGCATGCCTCAAAACACCTTCGCCGGAGGCAGTTACCGCGGATCCATCCACATTGGACCTCCGAAGAATATGAGCTGTGGCGCCTCGAATAACCGGCGCTTCGAGCGGATCCCGGAGCAGCGGGTTGAATAGAGCCCCGGGTAGACAGCAATAGCACGCGCGATGGATAGAAGTATCAACGAACTCATCAGCACACACACACACACACATCAAAAGTAAGAGACGACGACAACGAAATGACATTACACTCCAGCCTCGACAACCCGTCGAATGGACCAAGCACGGCGGAGAAGTCCACGTACAAGCGGAACCAGAGTCCGAGAAAGTGAGAAGAAACCCACGGATAGCAGCATTGAGTGCAAACGGCTTGAAGAATCAAGACGAAGAGCGTAGACGCCGACCCAGCGAGTGTGTACACTATCGGGCCGCATTTTGTCATTTGATGCTCGACAAGTTGCTCCGGCTCGTGGCCAGCTTCCTCTACAGCACTAAGGTTTATCAACATCAACAGCAAATGGAACTGCACGGACGAAGTGTCTTCTCTTCCTATATTTTAGCGTTATAGAGTCAGGCAATGGTAACGAGCCGAAGTTCAGCAAACAGCGGGCTTCTCTCGATCAGCGATGAAAATATATGTACGTGAGATTTCGCCGGCCGCGGGCCGTGGGTGTTTTGCGCTCGTTGTGTTTGGTGCAGCGTCATTCCGGGTCCAGCTTAGCAGGTAATTGCAGTGGCATGTTGAAACATCCTCCAAGTCCAGTGTTTCCGGATGTACAGGACCATTCCGACGAAGGGAACAGCGCAGCGTCTCGTCAGCTCCACCAGAGGCCACACTCATGTCGTTCGGAGAGATTGCGAGGTGCAAGTCTCGCGTGGTGTGTGGTCTGTGAGCTCGCGCACCCAACATATCGCCAAGTACGAGCTGGTTCCTCGCTCCGTGAGATGGCATCAGCTCTCGAGTTGTGGTCGACCACATCAAATGAGTGCACACACCTTTGCGAGTCCGAGCGCGATGGTGATGATGTTTTCGCACCCCGATCCATGAGGTTCAGATAATAGTCATCACGAAGGTTAGGATACACGCTGGTGATGACGAGATGTATCCCGAAGACTGAAAAGGCGTCGAAGTGGAGTATCCGTTTGAGCTGGTGAACGAACGGGATGAACGTTATCCACGTTGAAGAGCCAGCTTTCACAAATTGTCAAGGCTCGGGTGGCGAGCAGCGGCCTTGGTTGGGAGTAGCAGGCGGTACGAGGCAGAAAACATGTACGAAATGAGGCGGTTCCAATCGTCAGTTTTGTCGGTTTGTCATTAAACTTCAGGCATGCCATCATGCTGTGGCAATAGTCGAAGTCCATAGCAGACCGCGCAGATTGAAATCGTCGTTGTGGTGGAAGAAGGAGGGTAGTCATTGCGGAACCCGCCGCTCTGTTCCAACTGACGAACCTGGTAGATGCGCTTAAGAGGTTCACGCCGCTGGGATGAAGAGATCATTCCCTGTCCAGCAACATCAGCAAAAACAGTCAAGTTACGAATCGGCCTCCCACCAAAACAAACGGTTTTAGCTCGTCGTATGCAGCAACCAGGAAAATGCACTGTTGCTACGAGCCAGGAGCGGATGCGTACAGCGGAAGCTGCTTTCGGGCTGGCGTATTGAACTGGAACTTCACTAAGCTTACTTTTTTTCATGAATGTTGAACCTCAGTACGTTCCTACGTTATATTGAGATAAATTAACTCTCAAATCAAAAAAGCACCTCAAACTTGATATTCTAACTTGATATTTTCAGCTCCGTGCATCTGTTGATCGAGTTGAAACTGGCAGACAGAAGCGCAGGTGAGTGGCACCAACTTGGTCAAGGACTCAAGGTCTCCATTGCGAAGCTGAAGACGCTTACGCACGAGTCACCTACCGACTTCAGTCCTCAATCCTCTCCCACACCGAAAAGAACGAGAGAGGGAGAGCAAGAGAGAAAACCTAACGAGAACACACACCCACACACTCATTCCTTCTCGACGTTAGGCTAACTAAACCTACCAGATACCGTTGGCTCTATAGTAGAACAACTCAAGACACAAGATGCAGCTCTTTATTCGCTCGGTGCGTGGGCTGCAGCAGTGCCGCCTACCATCCATACCTCACTCGCCTAACGCCGTCCGTCTGTGACGTGTGCAGGATGCCGGACGCACGCTGACCGTCGCGGTGGCCAACCCGCGGGCCAAAGTGCAGGAGCTGCTGTCGCTGGTGGAGGCCAAGAAGCAGGGCCTTCGCAGCTGCGGATACCTCAACTACGGTGGCGTGCCGCTGCGCGCGTCGCGGTCGCTGACGGACTACGGCATCCAGAACCACGCCACGCTGGACTTGTCGCGACGACTGCACGGCGGCTGCTTCGGCTTCTCCATCCTCTTGTGGATCATGATCTTCATCTGCTGCTTGATCAGCGTCTGCACGTGCGGCTTGTCGCTGCCGGTGGCGCTGTGTCTGCTGCCTCCAGCTCTGCTGCTGCCGCTCTGTTGTCTGTAGGGGGCAAGGAAGAGAGATGCTATAGACAGCTTTATAGATGCGGGTGGCACTCTCGTCTACATGTGGGTAGAACTGCTTGGCTCGTCGCATCCAGAAAAGAAGAAGAAGAAGAAGAAGAAGAGAAAGTAAGAGAAACAGTTTTCGGGTACCACAACTATCAACCATTGCCCCACGACGGGGCAGAACAACAGCACCATCAACACAAAAAGCAATAAAAAGTCACGTCGTCTTCGTCTTCAAGTTCAAACTGCTGCTTCAATCATCAGAGAAACCCTAGTACAGCATCACCAGGCCAATCAAGCCGTCGGCAGCAGCTCTACGGCACTAGTCTCAGCTCCATCACGTAGCCCCAGTCTCCTGTATTGCTGCTTGTTGCTGCTATCGTCCATCAGACGTAAATCCTGCCATATTTGCAGCCATTTCGGCAGTTCTGTAGCTCTGTCGTCGTCCGTGTGTCTCTTTCTACTTGCGCGCCGCGCCGGGCCCTGTGCGCCTGCCTCCTTTGCGCTGCGTCTTACCCGTGGACTTCTTCTTCTTCTGGTCCTCGTTCTTCTTGCTCAGCGCCTGCACTTTTCCCAGCAGCGGCGAGTTCTTGAGGATGTCCGGTAGGATCACCAGCTTGATCTGCGAGCCGCGCACGTACACGAGCTCCAGCTTGGCCTTCTGCCCGTCGCGCTGCGTGAGCACCACGTCGCTCAGCTGGCAGTTCATGCTGTCCTCGCTCTCCGCCAGGTGACCACGGTACACCTCGCCGTTCTTGAGCTCCACGGTCACGGTGCGGCCCTCGCCCTCGTGCAGCAGCGAGATCGGCACCCCCACGCTCGTCTTGGACATGTCGGCGGTGGCGGCTGGACTGGATGGGTGCTCACTACGCTGGAGTGGAGATATGAAGTGACGACATGAAGTAAACTTACGTCAAAAGATGGTTATGTTGCTGAAGATGATAAAGTTGCGTATTCTGCATGGCGGCTACTTTGACAAAAGGTGCCTCCGGTACCGGGACTCGTACGGACGAATGCACCAAACCACAGAAGGGTATATTGTTGTAGACTCTATCCGTGACTTTTGCGACGTAGCTCTTCTTGGCGGTAGTGCTCCGCCCCCCAGTGCACTAAAGCGCCTTGGTCTGTGGGCCCAACTGCTCCAGTGATCCATCCCTACTTAGCAAGCTTAATGTTTTCCCTCAACTACATGTAGTCACCTCCTAGGAGAGGGCGTACTGGCGCCAACCAAGCATTCGTGTCGACGCTGCAGTAGTTGCTGCGTGAAGAGCGCCAGTGTCTCTCGTTCGCGCTTGAGAGCCTCACGTATACGCCGCACGGGCACACGAGATTCATCGACCAGCCGAATAAGTTCGGGTACTTCCTCATTACTGTCCTCTTCATCGTCGGCGTCATCGTCATTACCGTTCCCCTGTCCATCTTCGCCATTCTTTCTGCTCACTACGTCGTCGTCTCCTCCATAGCTATCGGAGTCTGCTACACGTGCCACCGCACTGCTGCTCGCAATACTTCCTGGGTTTCGTTTCCACACGTTGTGTCGAATACCCCCATGCAGACGGCGCGAAAGAATCTGACGTTGCCAAGAGAGAGTCTTCGTCCAAACAGCGTCGGCTCTCGACTCCATTTCCTTCTCCTCATCGTCGCTAACACAGCACAACGAAAGTGCTTTAGTCAGACAAACCCCGTCCGAGACCACAGTCTTGTTGTCATTCACAATTTTGCTGTTCGTATCGGTTGTACCATCAAAGTCCCATAGTGAAGCGCAGATGAGCTCCACAGGTTCGCCTTGTTGAACGCGCATTGCCCGCATAGTGCCAAGGATGATGCGGGCATCTACAGAGTCACGGATCTCCCAGTCATACGACGAGAACAAGCGGTTCACATACTTGAGATCGCACAACGGGAACTCTTTCGTGACAAGCTGTGTGAATTGAGAGCGAGAGAGCAGACAAGCACCAAGTGCATTGAGTGCGCCCAGTTCTCTAGCCAGTGCGAACAACTTCTCCATATCTTGGAGCACCGGCCGTCTACATGGTGTGCGTCGCATGGCGTCCAGAAGCCTCGAAAACGACTGCCAGCGAAGCTTGAACCTCTTCTTCCTTAACTCGCTCGACTCGCTGCTGCGCTGCTTCTCAGGAGAATAACCTGGTGTCTGGACTATTGCTGAGCTTTGAGTTTGTCGATGGCGAAGCTGTGGATCGCTCTTCTGTTGCTCTCGATGAGCAGCCAGCTCAGATGAAGGTTCAAAATGCAGTGTGCGGTTCTGCCACTCGGAGAGATCTCGCTGATTTTGCATGCGCTCCTCCTTTGCCACCTTCACTTCTCGTTTATAGGCACGATGAAGTTTCTCCGTTGTCTTCTGCTGCAAAGTCTCCCGCGTGTCGGCAAATGAATGGCAGTGGTCGAAGTGATTCGAGCTGTTGTGGTCATCATTTGAGCTAGAAACATCGACAGAAACAGCGATAGGAGACGAGGGACAACGTGTCATCGTAACCTGCAGACGAGAACCAGTCGGGTGAAAAGTTTCTGGCCGCCAAAGCGAAGGTGACCCGCTAATCCCCGGCACAAACTCGTCAACAGGAACCAGCGGGTGATTCGGAGAAAGTGGTTCAAGAGCCTCTTGAGACCTACAACCGTGAAGAAGTTTCGCCGTGCCTCGAGCTCCATAGCGACGCAACTTCGCATCTAGAGTAATTCCTGGTGGTATCTGCTCCTTCAAAGTTGCTGTGGGGCTGCATCTGTACCATGGCTTGATTAGTTTCACAGGTGACGTCGTCGTCGTCGGAACCGGGGATTGAGATGGTAAGCTTACACTTGGCTTAATGGGAGACGCTAGCACCAACCGCCCCACTGAAAATGTGTCGTCGTCGCTCTCGTCACTCTCGTTGCCTTCCCCGATCGCCCTCACTACGCAATCCGACCCTGCTCTTGATTTCACACGTGTCATCGACGACTCGGAGTCTCCTTTGGCCTTCGTCTCTTTACCGAGCTGGATTGACGCATCTCGTTTCGCTCGAGAGCGCAGGAACTTGCTTTCTGTCGAAGTTGTGTACAAGGATGACAGTTGCCGTGAGCGCTGCAATGCCCGTCCACGCGTTTCAGGGCCACCTTCACGCTCCTGCAACGCGTCTTCTTCGGCGTCGCGCAATGCTCCTCGCAGAATGTGCTCCACTTTCTCGTTCACAGTCTCTTTTCGTCGTCTTCGTGCTGCACCCATCGCTCGTGGGTCAATCGGGTCCATTCGTGCGAATTTGGCTCCTGGATGCTGGATAGGACTCATGGCAAACGCAGATGCCATCGTCACTGCCTTCTGCGGGTAGTGTTCCACCTGTGGGGTTTGGGAGCAGCGAAGATCAATATTTTTAGAGTCCTCGACTAAGTTAAGACCTTGTCGTCATGAGAAGAAATAATCGCTCATTCATTGAGTTTTGGCCGTCGGACGACCACCAACTACATTTAGACCGCCACTTTCGACACGCATGGGAGATCATGCAGGTTTTTTACGGCTTAATAGTGACTGTCCTGGGTATGGTGCAGTGCTATCCGTTGGACTCCGAGTATTGCGTAGATTTGGGCAAGGCGTTGGCTGCCGGGGCTAAATATCGTGGTCTCTCTATTTTTATTTCACAGTCAACACGCCTACAATCGTAGCCATTTTTCTGTTAGGTCTCATCGCGTATCCGAGAAAAACTACCTCGGCTCACATTAACTATTTTACGATTGCGTACGTGTTAGTATGAGTTTGTTTGCTCGAAAACTTGTTGTTGTTGTTGATCGAAGAGACGAGCAGCCTCGTGCGGGTATATTGTCATATCAACCGAAGGTGGCAGTGCTAACCCGTACTGCATCAAAGCGTGTCAAAAGAAATCGTTTATTCCAAAGCCTCATGAGCGAAACAAAAGCATGAGCTGAATCGCGTAGGCAAGGGCGCCAGTTTCTATGGCAACCTTCAACTACCAAGTCGCCAACTTAGCAGTAGTAGAGACCGCCGTAGGACATGCCCAGACCGCACCCACCGCCGTACAGACCCGCACCATACATGTTCCAGTAGCCCATCGGGTAGGCCCAGCCAGGGTAGCCGCCGCGCACGAAGCCGAAGCGGTAGGGACCATAGCCGCCCCAGCCTCCCCAATTGCCCCACCCGCCGGGTCCCCATCCACCAAGACCACCCAGACCGCCCAAACCACCCAGACCGCCGACGCCACCTAGGCCCCAGCCG
>LGSN01000203.1:0-46505 GCA_001314375.1 Phytophthora podocarpi | reverse complement strand
CCCAATTTCCCTCAACGCTCCTCCTATTATGTTGCTATTACTCAAGTGAAAAACTCTCCCTCACGGCTCCGTTTATAGAGTACTTAGATCTAACGAAACTGCTCTATGAGAGTGCAGTCGACTGCAAGATATCGAACCTGAATGCTTTAACTGGGGCTAAACCCTACAGTTATTAAAGCTGAAGACGAATATACCAAGTTTTCAAAAATTACGATTTCCATNACGCTACACTTGCTGCAAGTCCAGTTAGTGTACTGATATCCAGAGCTTCCCGGGCAACGCACGGCATTAGTCAGGTACCGTATTTGAGATCTCATACTTCATACCACAAATTCTTTGAAGTTGTAGTATTGCAATATGGACACGAGATGTACATGTACCGACGAATTTATGTACGCCTTGAAAGACAGGAATATCAATGAAAGTGAGGCTGCTACAGTATAATAAATAATAGTGTTTTCATCCAAATAGTTCTTACTCCAGTCGAAGCGTTGGTAAATTGTATTGCTGTCAGCATCAGCGTTAAGTAAGTAAAAATTAGCAACTGGCATAGTTATAACTAGATACAATCACATCAGTCTGATCAGCATTAAAAACTTGGTCTACACAGAGTTCAGACATCTTCTACACCTCACTATTATTTTTTTAATACCAAACTTTTTTTTTACTTCGATGCTGCGTCCTCCACCTGGAGTGTGGTTTTCTTTGCAATTAATGGTCCTTCTCTGTTCCGCTTCGCCGTATTTTTACACTACGTCTTATGAGATCTCAACTGATGAGCTGGTAATTCGACGCGATATGATTGGGTAATGTGAGGTGTGAATTAAGAGATCTCAAATACGGTAAATATCACTTATCATGAGGGGTGGGCGACATGTAGGAGGCCAATGGGCTAGGGCCTCACTCAGTGTATTTACTGACTGCCAACGCCCGCCGATTAGGCTGGGCCGTCCAAGCGAGCGCTGCAACCCGATATTGTTTTTTTCGCAGACACCGCGTCTGGCCAATGTCGAGGACTTAGCGTAAGGCATGATGGGGTGGGGCAGGCCGCCCCCCGAAGTGCCGTTGCTAAGTCCGCAGGCGAGAGCCAACGCGCGAGTGTCCTACGAACTTCAACATCAATATCTGGTTGGGAGGTCATCCCTCCTGTACCTAACCTAGACCCGATGACACGCAAAAAAGCTTATCCTCGTTGGTTCATGTTGAAGCTCCTCTTCTGACTAGCTGGCTACCAGTGATAGCTGGCTGTGATGGGCTTTCCCTTGTTATTAATAGGCCTTATTGCTACTCAGTTTTTTACGGTACCTAGCGTTTGGAGCGCGCTTTCAGTTGTCTGGTCCAAACGACGAAATCGGTTGTCTGCCGAGAAGGTGGAAAAACTCGTTTTTCTCAACATCGCCCTCCTTGACACGGACGACTCTACTGACTACGTGAGACGCATCATAGAAGACTTAGAAGACGACGACGGCGAGAACACGATCGACGAAGTGGAGAACGCGAGTCATGAAGACATAGTAGCTGTAATTAGAATTGTAGTTCTATGGTTGACTGACAAATAGACTATACTATGCTACGTTTGCAAACATCACTTACAGTTAGTTAGAGTGTAGTCCGAGTCACAAACATGCATGCGTCGCTGTTAGATGATTTTCGAATACCGGGTATCCAGCATGCCCATAATCATTTTTTTGTCATGTTCCACCTCCGACTCGTCTCAAGTCGAAATTCACAACTTAATTGACAAGGGCTTTAGGCTAGTGACTATCAATGAACGAAGGACCGTGACGTTTCAACAAGCTCAACATTAAGAACTTGGTGCGAAATCTAACGTCAAAATACATCGAACCCCGATAGCGTGGATACTTTTTGTTGAGTGTGCAACACGATCTCCAGCGCCAGATACAAATTCTGAAGGTTCAATTCGAGTTGCTACTTGACCAAAGATGTCAACGGTACTACTAAAGGAGTACCTGTTGAAGGTGTTGTCGCTATTTTTGCGGTGATAGACTTGAAAGCGACACGGACGAGGAGAAAAAAATTTGAATTAAATCTCAAAAACACTACATGCTTCTTTTTTGGTAATAATGGAGACGCGCTTACATAATCGAAAATACGAGCGTTTCTCTAATAACCATTCGTGCAGCATCGGAAAACGCTCGTTATCGCTGCTGGTAACTCTTTCAGGGCCAACAACACCCTTGCTACTGCAGCCTACTTGCCGGTCCTGAGACTCGGAGATGACATCATCGGTTTGGAAACCCGTGTTTAACGACACTAATAGAAATCGGCAACCAGAACGCTCAGGCCGTGCGAATCTCGTTGGTCAGGAAATACCTGAAGATTTTCGTGCAAATTGATGTGCTTCGTGGTACGGTTGCACTACGTCTTGTGACTCGCAAGTTGTCAGCGGAGGTCTTGAAGCATCAAAGACGAGTTTCTGATATGAATGAGTGAGTATCAACTAATACTCACAAGCAATTCAAGGTGTGCTTTAACAGATTCAGCTTTGCCGGTAAGCAAATGAATCGACCCGAACTGTTAGAAACACGTCTCCATAATTACATGCAAAGAAGGGCTTTTTTTCTTTGAGACCTTGGGTGATTCACTTAAATTTGACAAAATTCACATTAGAGTATGATATTTTGTCCTCATTTCGATGGCGGACGTCCCCCCGTTGCCCAGCAAGAAGCAACGTCGCAAGCAGGAGAAGGCTCGCTGGCTGGCTGAGCGCAAAGCTGCGCAATTGCCTGAAGGCAACGGATCGAACAAGAGAAAGCGTCGGAACCAGCGTCAAAGTCGCGCAACTGCGAGTGAGGCGCCGTCCCCCGCCGTCCACTACCAGGTGTGCACGTCCACCACTTGTGACAATCGACTGGCAGACAGCGATTGCGTCGTCCGCAGCATTGAGTCTTACGTGCATCGCTTTGCACTGTACGCTAAAGGCCGTTGGACCGGTCGTTCATTGCGTGAACTTTTTGCCAGTGAGTTTCCGACGCTCTCGACCGACTACTGCGTCCGAGCGGCTCAATTGGGACTCGTTCGAGTGAATGGAAGCGTGGCGAGTCTCGACACGGTGATCAAAGGTGGAGACTTCTTTGAACATCTAAAGCACCGACATGAGCCGAGTGTTCATCTTCCGGTGGAGGATTCCAAGAAGGTGTCGGAGTGGATGTCTCTGTCAACGACATGGATACATTTGGAGACGGACGAGTTGATGGTGGTGGACAAGCCATCGGGTATTCCTGTGCATCCGACAGGAAGCTTCCAGTTCAACTCGTTGACGCACATGCTGCGGTGTGACCGACGTGAAGTTGCGGTGGAGAAGGAGGAGGAGGAGGAGCCGGAGACATTTGAACTGTTTCCGGTGCATCGGCTGGATCGACTTACGTCAGGACTGCTGCTACTTGCCAAGTCGGCGGATCAGGCACGCAGTCTTACTGCCGAGTTGACGGCTACTTCGTCGGTGGAAGGTGCTGGAAGCCGATCAGTACAGAAGCACTATGTGGCACGAGTGAAGGGCAAGTTTCCGGATAATGAAGCTGGGTTTGCAGGTGTAAAAGGGCTGAGCTCGGGACTTGTGAAGATTGAAACTGCGAGCGACGGATACTGGCGTGTGACGGCCCCGATCGGCTTGAGCTCCCCACGCCAAGGACATCTGCGGTGTGTGATTGAGGCTGCCGATTCCAAGCCTTGTGTGACTCTGATGCGTCGTCGTGGAGAAGTTGTGGGAGGCGAAAGTATTGTTGAATGTCTGCTTGTAACTGGACGAACGCACCAGATCCGCGTGCACCTGCAGCATCTAGGCTTCCCCATCGTAAATGACCCACTCTACGGATCTGTGAAGAAGGAGGACACTACAGAGCCTGCATCAGTGCAAGATGCCAATGAACGTTCTTCCACTGGTACCGCAAAGCCTGTTGAAGACAAGACACTTGCCGATGAGGACGATGAACAGCGATGTATCCGTGCGTGTGATGTCTGCATAGCTGAGAAACAAGGAGCCTCAGCGACAGCGGAGGAGGACGCAGTTTTGTGGTTGCATTCACATCGATACGAATCGCTCAATTGGTCATTCGAGGTGCCGCTGCCGCTTTGGGCTACTTTACACGAAGCCACACACGAGTATAAGAAGACAAACCCATATCAAGTACAAAGGCGAGTTGATAATCGTAAAGCGCCTCGCATCGTCCGCAGTAAAAGGTCCCTAGGGCTGTAGCAGCACATCCGCTCTACAAGGTGCCATTGAGCTCCGACATACATACACGTAGAGATCTATCAGGCAGCTTTCCAGATAAGATGGCATCGCTGAGAGCAGCCATAGTCCCACTTTGTCTTGAGCTATTGCTCAATGCCGATGCGAAATCGTACTCGTCTGATTTAAATGGAGAAGGAATCCCAGAACAACCTCCGGCGCTTTCCACCAGGGACGAATACGAAATCGCCTGGAACGTCAACGATTCCAAATTCTCTAACGTTTGCTGCTCTGTTTGCGGGTAAAACGATACTGAAGCAGCTGAGGTCACCATGGATGATGCTGTGGTCACGTAAGTACTGCAGCCCCAAAGCTCAGTTTAATCACAGCTTCTCCTTCGTGATTCAATTGCCGGGGCTTCTTAGGAAAGTTAAAAGCAAGCGATCCTTGCGTAGCTTGCTCGAATACGAAAAAGGTGCTTCGACACCAGTACCATGGTAGATATTAATACCATACATGTAGGATGATTTAACTCCTCCCATCGATAAAGCTTCTCCATTCGCCGCCAGCTAAATTTCACCTTGAGCTGAATTGGCGAACCCAGCCATGCCCCCAATGACCAGCAGCTACAGCACTTTGTAGCGGTGTCCATCCAAGCTTGTCACAACAGTTGACCGCTGCGCCGTGATCCAGACGCACGCTTACTGTTATACATGGAGATTCTCCACACGCTCACCCACCTTCAGCCGCAATAGTACCTCTTCGATGTACCGCTTCAACTTGCGACCAAATACTGCTCACTTACGTTTCCAGTGTACATAGTAAGACCAAGTGTCGTGCCATCTTTATCGTACCTCATCAGTTTTCTGCCGATTTGCCCAATCATTTCGTTCGTTCACTCATCAAAAGTTGCTCAGCCCAAGATGCTGGTCGCATCCAAGCTCCGCTCGCTACTCCCTCCCCCCCGCCACGCGCGCAGCATCTCGCAGCGCGTGCGCACGTTGCCCGCCAACGTGTTCGCTGAGTTCTCAGCGCTGGCTTCGCAGCACGGGGCCGTGAACTTGGGGCAGGGCTTCCCGTCCTTCCAGACGCCGCAGTTCGTCAAGCAGGCGGCCATCGACGCCATCACGGACGGCAACAACCAGTACACGAGGCCTGGGGGCCACGTGAGCTACGTGGAGACGCTGGCGGAGATTTATTCGCCTCTGCTGGGGCGGGAACTGGACCCCATGAGCGAGATCGTGACCTTCAACGGGGCGCAGGAAGGCATCGCGTCCATCATGGCGGCGCTGCTGGAGCCGGGGGACGAGGTGCTCACTTTCGAGCCGTATTTCGACGCCTACGTGACGGTGTCGCAGCTGCACGGCGTCCAGTCTGCTGGCGTCCCGTTCCACTTCGATCCGACCAAACGCGCGGCTTTTCTGGGCGAGAACTCGCACGTGGACAATCGCTTCTCGTCGCGCGACTTCCAGCTGGATCTGGACAAACTGGAGGCCAAACTGACCCCCAAGACCAAGATGCTGGTGCTCAACACGCCCCACAACCCCACGGGCAAAGTCTTCTCCAAGGACGAGCTGCTCCAGCTCGCGAAGGTGCTGGAACGCCATCCGGACGTCGTCGTGCTGGCCGACGAGGTGTACGAGTTCATGACGTACGACGGACTCGCGCACGAGCGCATTACGTCGCTGCCGGGCTTCTTCGACCGCACCATCTCGCTCTTCAGCGCTGGGAAGACCTTCTCGTGCACGGGCTGGCGGGCGGGCTACGCGGTGGGGCCGGCGCACCTGGTTGGGGGCATCACCAAGGCGCACAGCACTGTTCCGTTCTGCGGCACGACGCCGTTTGAGGTGGCGCTGGCTTCGGCTTTCCGCGATGCGAAGCACAACGGATACTACGATGAGCTCAGGGAGACGCTGCAGGTGCGTTAAGTGATCTCTTTGTTTCTCGGTGGTAGTGTACACTAACATTACATGGTGCAGACCAAGCGCAACCGCCTGTGCGACGCACTTCAGGCGTACAACTGGCGCCCCATCGTTCCGGAGGGCGGCTACTTCGTGTGCTGCAACGTGGAGGGTCTGCAGTTCTACGACGAGTTCCGCGGCATCAAGATCACGCCGGACACCCCGAAGACGGTGCGCTTGTGTTTGCTGTGCTTGTGACGATGTCGTCTTGCACTCATAGGGTTTTTGGTTGGGTTGCTTTGTGGCGTACGCAGGAGTTCCCGGACTACCAGTTCGCGTACAAGCTGGTCAAGGCTGGCCACCTTGCGGTGATCCCGACGTCGCCCTTCTTCAGTCGTCCGGAGAACCGCCTTGCTCCGGGTATCGTGCGTCTTGCCTTCTGCAAGGACGACAAGACGCTGGACGATTCTATCCGCGTCATCGAGTCCTTGAAGAACTAGACGCTGTGCAGGTCCTATAGAGTTCCGTACTTGTAGATGCTGCATCTGTACGCCTCGCCGTCATTCCCAATGTTGATGTCGCTCAACGCCGCTGCACATTTTGCTGGACGTGCTTCCGAATTTCTTCTGCTGTTGACTCCAAAATCCACGGCAGCATCCGTCTCCAATGCATCTCATTAAACTTGAGCACAGGCACTTGCCCCGCGGCAAAGTTCTTGAAGCGGAAACTTAGAGAAAGCGCGCTGCCGAGCGACAACGGCGGGATCGTGCGGAAGAACTCGAGCCGCGACGCAAAGTCCGCGTCTAACCCTCTGACAACGCCACCACTAAAGCCAGGACGACCCAAGCTCGGAGATGGCAGCTCATAACCTTCTACAAGTTCCTCGTGGGCGAGTTGGTGGAGCTGCGCACACAACGAATCGAGGCGCGGCTGAACAACGACCGTTGCATTTGGGAGCTGTCTCAATCGCAGAACCTCAGGTGGATCTCCTCCATCGTGAACGACCGCCACAATGATCTTCTTGTGCATTGCCAGCAGCGTCCCAATCCGCCGGCTTGTGACCACATTTTGAGCTGGAGAAGCGAGATCCAACTCGCGCAGCTGCTGACCTGTCAGGAAGAGTACTGCCGTGCGCACACTTAACAGAGCATCCGCCTCCAATGAATCATCGATGGCCACAGTACACTCGGCGTGCTTAGCTGACAGGAATGTAGGGAAACCACTTGACCTAGCGAAGCTTGAGCTTACGAAGACGATCCACTTCGGCGATTGTTCCTGTTGGATAGATCCGGGTTTTGTCGGTTCCGGGCTTGTCAGGTCAACGGCAGACGTCACCGCGCGTTGGAAACCTTGAGCAGGAGAAACTGGTCTACTACTATCGGTAGTCGTTGATGCCAACAAGCTAAAGGATGGAGCAGCTATCTCGTCCTCACGCGTCTCCCCGGAAATAAGAGCTGCAGCGGAAGTAAAACCATCGGCAACGACTCCGTGAGAAGTAGCTGCCTTCTGACCTTTGTTCGACGGTGGTGATCCGCCGTGTGGTCGTGGAAGTTGCGCTTGGGCTTGCTGATGCTTTGCTTGTCTACGTTCTTCCAACTTCTTCAGAGCCTTTATGCGGTTTGCTTCGATCTTCTTGTGCAGTTCATCATCACTGGTATCTTGTGGGCGATTAACTGGTTGAGCGCAACCACGTTCTGGCACACATGGACCACTTGAGTCCATCGAAATTGCATTTGCAAATCCAGGAAGCAGTCTGCTAGCGCCAAGCAAACTATAACTTGACGGGGCCATTTCAGAATCCGCCGTGTTTGCATTGTCGCCTTCCTCATCCAGTGCGTGAGTGGTCTCTTGGACGCTTCGAAGTGGTTTTGTAGCACCAAGCAAATTAAAACTAGGCGAAGGTTCAGCTTCAGTAGCACTGTCGTCTCCATCTGACTCTGTTACAGTGGCTGAAGCACTAATCGGAGCCGATAAAGCTGATGGTATCGCCGCAAAGTCTTCTGCCGTCTCAGGCATCCGTGAACAGGAGCGTGGTCTTGGAGACGGAGTGTCCGCTTCATTCGGCCCATTGTGCAACTCATTCAGACAAGCACGGATAATACCATTCGAGGGAAGTGCTCCCAACTGCCGCCCGCCTCGGCGGAGTAGCAATGGGGAACTCTGTGACTCAAACAGAGACCGCGCATAGATAGCGCGCATGTTAGGACTGGACTTCTTCCGCTTCTTCTTCTTCGAGTTGTTTGTATCAGTGTCTTCAGGAGATACGACCGACTGCGAATACAATAACTGCGATGAATCGTTGATGAAAGAGTCGTCGGCCACTTCTTTATAGTCGTCTCCGTAGTCGTCTTCATCGTCATCGTCATCTCCGCCTCGAACATCCGCCGTGTCATCAATATACGCAGCCGCCAGGACGCGAGACGTCTCTCGCCGCCGCTTGGACCGCCTGATGCGCTTCTGCCATGGTGAAGTTGTAGCTGGAGACCCCTTCGTTCCTGGTTGTGAGAACATCTGCGATTGTGTGGCATCGTACTTCCGCTTTAGTCGCCGAAAGGTCTTGAACTTCTTCTTTGCCTCTGCAGACGAAGGTGAAGCCAACAAGTGGCTCGGAGACGAAGTTCGCGTCACAATAGAATGCGGAGGTTTGGGGGAGCGAACCTTAGCTGTTGAGGGTGTTTTCTGCTGCTCAGGGATAGTAAATGGGGCTTTAGAGTTGCGATGCAGCGGGCAGTACGCCAGAAACAATGTTCCACATCCATTGTTTTCCCCGTCTGGAGGGTCCAGTTGATCCATGCGATAGTGTGCGAAGGCAGCGCAGCTGACATGAAAAGCAGCCAGACATCGCTTGTGTGCGCACTGG
Organism: Phytophthora podocarpi; assembly: GCA_001314375.1. Taxonomy (NCBI): domain Eukaryota; phylum Oomycota; class Peronosporomycetes; order Peronosporales; family Peronosporaceae; genus Phytophthora; species Phytophthora podocarpi. The sequence continues at coordinate 37,552 of LGSN01000203.1, read as the reverse complement.
ATAATTCCATTTCCCTTCTGTGAGCGACATAAAGAGCATTCCAGCGTTTTACGGTCTGGGTCAAGTCTGCTCAATTCACCGAGAACAAGCAAATCATCGTCTCCTTTCTCCACTCGAAATTCCGGGATCCATAAGAAGCATTGAACGTGCACCCACTTGCTACACTTCGTTCGCTTGAACGCGCCACCACGGAGCGGACAAAGCTGGCAGCGCGGTTGACTGGACGTAACTGCGCTTCCACCAGTTCGTGCCCCCGTGCAGACGTCACAGAACCACTTGTCACTAGGCACAACGCTGATCCCGTAGCAAAATTGATGGACTGCCACGTTACATCCGTCGCAAAACACAATTGGATCATCGTCATACGACTCGCTTTCGAGGCAAATGGAGCAGCAACCTTCGTCCTCGTGCTCCGGTTCAGCTTTTTTCCGCTGACTCTGAACTAACTGCTGAGTGGCATCACGATTCCCAGTAGCGTGAGGTTTCGACGATAGAATTGCTTCTTGTAGTTTTACCTTCTCTTCGTGTTTCTCCGCGGTGCGGCAAACCTCATTCTCAGTGAGATCGACGATGCTCATACCAGTGTCAGTATTGCACCCCAACTCGTCCTTGACTGCAAGTTTCCCCTCGTTTGCTTCATCGAATTCATCACCATCAGTACTATCTTCGACGGGTTGGCACTCTTCCTCGTTGAGAGTTGCGCCCATCAACTTTGGTGATACGCTAGGTTTGCTTGGTGTGGCATCAGCTCTGGTGTTGAGGGGAGGAAGCAGGGCAAAGGAGTATGAAGAAGACTCTTCCTCAGCCTGGTCTTCTTCACCTTTTGCCGCATCCTTAGTGTCGCCTCCTTCGCCTGCTTCTACATGTACAGGAAGCAACGCGAATGAAAACGCAGGAGGACCATCGTCTTCCACTTGTGTCGCCTCATGCTTCTCGGGTGGTAGTTCTGCTTCTGGAGCTGGGACAGTAAACTCTTCTTGTGGAGGTTCAGTGCTTTGCGTTTGATCCAATGGGTTGCCATCATCTTCATCTTCATCCTCATCAAATTGTAATTGCCGAGTGCTACGAAACCGAGGGGCAACTGGAAGTTGATGTGTAGACTCCGTGGTGTCGTTCGCTTTTACAGGCGCCTGGTGGCAGACGTTCTCGCAGGAGCTGGGGCGAGGAGAATCAGATGGAAGAGTCAAGGACAATGTCGCGGACAGTTGTTGAGACTTCTCCTCGCTGTCGACATTTTCCGAATGGACGCGCTGTCCACCAGATACGCTTGGTAAACCGCCCAAACTATCTGCGTTAGCCTCGCTTGCAAACGTCAGTGCACTCGACGAGTACAGCAAGTCTTGAGTACTGGAAACCGTTTCCTGCATCTTTGCCGTGGGTGGTGGAACTTGCTTGTCTTCACGCCGTTTAATGTTATCCGTGGGCTGCTCGTCCTCCTCCACAGCAGAGGCAAACTGAGTTGCAGAATCGACAAACTGCGGGCTGAAGTGCATGTCGAAAGTATTCACCGACTCAGTCGTTGCACCAAATGACCCATCGCATCTACTCTCACCATCGAGCTCACTAAGAGTGCTGATACGTCGCCAAGGAGAGCCAACTTTGCTGTCAGTTTCCGCGTTGTTCGTACTCACACTGGCTCTACGATGATGTTTATCCAAGAGCGACGATCCGTGAGGAAGGACTTCCTTCGTAGAGCCCGATACTGCGATGTTGCTAGAATCTGCAGCACCTGCCTCGTTTCCATTGTCATCACTTTTATCATCACCATCGTCTGAATCTGTCTCCAGTACTTCCTCGACGCTGTGAACCTTCCGCACAAGCGCTTGCAACATCAGCGAGCGAGCGGTATATCCCACTCCAGTACCCACGCGTTTCCGTACTAAACTACGCGGTTGACGTCGTAGTAGGTGCGTCCGATTAGCAACGATTGGATACAGCTTATTCCTCGAGCTCGACGCAAAATTTGGTGGGAAGTATTTCATCAGCGCCACTGCTCTTTCAGCATCACTGAGCTGCCACAGATCCGGGTCAACTGCTCCCGACGCAGTTTTACCACCCACTTGAGACGCATGAAACGTCGGAATCTTCATCTCCAATTCTCTCAACTGTGGGCAAATGCCAGTTGGTAACATACGAGGGCACTGGGAGTACGTGAACTTGCTCTTGAACGTTGTAAGTGCGCGGCTCACGGTCTTCGCAGCTGACGCGCTACGTGCCAGTTTCTTCTGCTCATCACCCTCTGTCACTAGAATGATGACCTTGCCCACGCGCTTACGCCCAGTTCTGCCCATTCGTTGGATCATTCGCACAGGCGAGGTGAGTGCATCAAATGAGACGATAAGGTCAACTTCACCAATGTCCAGGCCTTCCTCCGCAATACACGTCGCTACGAGGATATTGAACTCACCCAGCCGAAACCTGCGCACGATTTCTTGTTGTACCTTCTGGGACTGGCCTTTGTTTTCTTTGGCTTTGCCAGACGCGCCCTGGCCGATGAACGGTTGTACATTCAAGAGAGGAGCTAATGGGCGCAGCAGTGCTACAATCTCCGACACACTTGCTCGATACTGCGTGAAAACGATCGCGCGTGTGCTGGATTTCCCTGCAGCATGACGTTGAAAGTGCTCCAGGAGCACCTCACGAAGCTTAACCAACTTTGGGTGGCTAGCAGTTTTGGCAGAGCTGCTGGCATCACCAGCCACCGCCAAACTCAGTTCAAGCGACTGAAACTCCGATGACTGCAACATCTCTCGCTTCGACCACGACATTTTGCCTTTCTTCCGTTCCTCGACCCAATTCATGATCTGATCGCGAAAGCTGCTGAGTCCGTGACCTGTCAAGAGGCTCTTGGCGTGCAACAAACTCACCAGTAGTGCTAAGTCGCTTTCAGCACTGCGGTTTGAGGCGTAGCTGGGACTCTTTCGAAATTTCTCCCGCGCTTGCAGTACATACCAGCTCGTGAGCTTCTCCAGGTCGCCGTACTGGATAATATTACCCCGGAGGAGTCGTTGAACGATCGGTGTGAAGCACTTCAGAAATTGTGTCTTCACTTCCATGATCTGGGCACTCAAATGACAGACAACCACTTCTTCTTGACGAGCGTGAGTATACTTCTTCACATCAGGATCATCAGCCGACCGGCTTTCGATGTGAGAGATACGCAGGTTGGTCACCACATCTTGGATCACGTTAAACTTAGCTCCAGGTGTGGCCGAAAGTGCCAACACGCGGAAGAATTGCGTCTTAGCTTCGATCTCCTGCACCACACAGCAGTACGCGTAGTTGCCCGTGGCACGATGGGCTTCATCCACAACGATACACACAAACTTGTCTGCAGCACATACACCTCGTCTCAGGTCGTTTTGTAAGCTCTGTGGGGTGCAAAAGAAGACGCGCCTCGAGTTCCAAAGTACACGACGCATAGTCGGAGGCACATTTCCCTGCAGCTCCGCGGTGTCCGACAGCGGAATGCCCATAATCTCATGGCAAGCTTTGATCTGCTGAGCCACCAACGGCTTCGTAGGCGCCATGAACACAATCTTCCCAGTCGGGAACCATCGATAAAAATTGTACATGACCACAGCAGCCACCAGCGTCTTGCCCAGTCCCGTCGGCAGAGACACGAGCGTGTTGTGGTACAAGGCCTTCTCTGCAATAGTCAGTTGGTAGTCTCGAATCGAGTAGTTGGTAGGGTACACAAAATACTGCGCCGCCTCGTAGTCGATCTGGGGAAAGTTTGACCGCGCCACAATGTCCAGGTACCTCGTTTTAGCCTGGGAATCTTCTCCTGCTGCATGTCGTGGCATCTGCAACGGCGACGAGGCCAGCCTCACAGCAGTAGCAGTAGCAGTAGCAGTAGCAGTAGCAGTAGCAGTAGCTCCAGTAGCTTGTCTTGACCGTCTCGACGTGAGCATTATCCCCGATCCTGTTGCTGCCGACGTCAACGTCGTCTGCTGCGAATTTCTCACTGCCTGTTCCCTATCTCTGGCGGTGAAAGGCGACGGTTCAGAGCGTCCAACGTCCTGGCCCGCCTCCTGTTGCTGCTGTTGTCTCGACTGTGAAGGTGGCATCACCGCGACAGGTGTCGACGTCTCGTCAAAGGACAGCCTGGCCTGCACCGTCTTCCTGGACAAACATGGAGCTGCAGCTGCAGCCCTTGCTGGCGAATGCTGTATCTGCACCTGGTAGGACTGGCCGCGTGGTGTGGAGCACACCAGACATACCACTCTCGACGCCTCATTCTGCAGCGTACACGACCTGCAGCTCCACACAGCAGCAGCAGCAGCAGATGAGGAAGAAGAACTGGTTGCAGCTGCTGCTGTAGGCTGATTCTGGACCTGATTCTGGCGGCTGTGCGTCTGCAGGTGACGCGTCTCCAGCGCAGCGATCTCCGACAGCAGCGCGTCGTCCCACTCATCCTCCTCCATCGCCAGCAAGTCGCTCGCTCTTCTTGCCTTCCTTTGGCTTGACAATGAAGTGACTCAGGGCTTTTCCGCGCGGAAGCGAATTTCAACCAATGATGAAGCGTAGTGAGTGATTCTATTTTTCAACCAATCGCCATCCGTGTCTGTATCGGTTATCGTACAAGCCCGATCGATCAACATGAGCCGCGAGTGCGAGTGCGGCGTCTTGTGCCGCTACTTCTTCCAGCAGATGTTGCTGGAGAGGGACGACGCACATCTGGAGGAGTTCGACTCCTCCCTGTTGCTTTCTTCCCGCCCCACGCTGTCCGAACTGCGTCGCAAGTTCCCGTTCGAAGGCTCGTACCACTTCCGTCTGCAGGTTCCGCTGTCCGACCCGTCGAGTCGCTACTGCTGGAGAGACCTGACGGAGGAGAACCGACCGCTGCCCGTTGCTAACAATGGGGAGATCCGAGTGAAGGTGCTGCAGCTTCAGTCAGCGGACGACGAGACGAGGGGGAAGTCCAAGACGACGACAGCAGCGGTGCAAGAAGACCTCGTGGACGTCCCGGAGGACCGACAGTTCGGCGCCTTCTTCCACTGGCAGAGCAAATCTCAGAGCGAGGGCGCGACGGGGTTTCCCATGCCTCAGCCGCAGACACAGACGCAGGACGTTGGCAGCGTCTTGTTCGGCGTCAAGAAGGCGCTGGCCTCCAAGATGAAGGGCTCGGCCATGGCGCAGACGCTGCAGAAACACTCGGCGCAGATGTGGGAGAAGGTCACGGCAGCAGCTTCCGGAGTGGGGGGAGGAGCTGGCACTGCGCCTCCCACTGCGTCGGCATTGGCGCAACTGGCCAAGTTGATTGGCGCCATGAAGGCTCCGCTGCATCCTGGGAACCGCGAACATGCCGAGATGCTGCAGCGGTTGTGGACGTCCTGCTTCGACACACAACCGTTCGCAGTGACCAGTTCCGATTGGAATCGACTGGGATTCCGACATGGGGACCCCGTGCAGGAGATGCAGTTCTTTCTGCCCCTCCAGTGTCTTGTGTTTTTCCACGAGGTGCATCGCACGGTGGCGTTGCCCATTCTGAACGACCAAAACGGCCCAGAGGCCTATTCGTACGCGCTGATGGGGTCCCAGATTGCGTACGTGCTGGCTGACTTGCTGCAACTGAGAGATGGCGAGTGCCTTGGCTCCGAGCGCCCGTTCTGGAGACTCTTCGAGGACCCGATGGCCTTCTACGAGCTGTACTGTATTGCCTTCCGAGTCTTTGACGCGTCCTGGAAGCTGAACTCGACCAACACGTCAGACATCAACTTCCACCTCAACTACGTGGGTGACTTTGCTCAAGAGCTACTTCGTCGTGGCCCCGAGAGTGTGGCTAGCCTCAGCGAGCACGCCTACCAGTTGCAGAACTGGTAGGCAAACAGAATCACACGGAACCACAAGCACGCTCGATAAACTATGCAATTTATACACATTGATTCCACATTACGGTTGCACAGGAACTGCAAGCATAGCCTTGATAAGTTCTTCCACACTCGGCGTTGTAGTCTCAGTGTGGGATACAACAGATTGTGGGAACGCCTCGCGGAGCTTCTTCATGACTGCCTCTCGCTTCTCTGGGGTGTCCATCTGAGCAAACACTGCGCTTTGTTTGACTTTATCCTCCTGATACAAGCAAGACCCAGAAGCGTTAAACTCTATGAAGTCAACAAACGTCTTGCATTTCCGTACCAGAGTTGAGTCCTGCAGGCCTCGAATGAGCGTTTCCTGCACATCACGGTAGACGAAAACAGTGCCAGAAGTGCTGATGCCGACGATGGTAGGGTCGACCTGGACAGACAAGTCGCGGATGCCAACTTGTCGGAGAACAGAGAGGTCAAACGAAGTGATCATCGTAACGTTCGATAAGAGCTTACCACAGAACATCGAGCAACCAGGCAGCAGCATTCGGAAGCGCACAAGTCTTCGCTCGCTTTGAATAGCGTACATTTGTCCGCTCCAAGTGCAGACCACAATCTGCAATCAGCCATACTCAGTCAATATTAACTAGCACACCAGCTACGCACAACGATTCACTCTTGACGTACAGCATCCTGATGATCTCCTCCCGCTGCTGTCATCTCGAGCTTGTCGGCGTTCACTACAGCCTCTGGCAACTGAACAAAGCGTAATGGAACGTAATCAGACACTCAACCTAGCAAATGCAAGCAGTTTGACACCCTTCAACACACCTGAAAGTCCCACTGCCTCTCCCCAGACGGCGAGAACAGCGACACAAGACCATTCATCGACACAAGCGCGACCATCCCTCGCTGATCGCCCAGCTCGATGTCGCCAACCACAAAAGTGATGCCATCGTTATCATGAGGCGGGACATCCCAGGGCACGATATCGCGCTTGTCAACTGGGTTCTCTGTGCTTGATCCGCCAATGCTAAACACCTCACCTGAGAAACACCGAACCAGAAGCTTCGCCTCAGCTTCTGGATTCGATAACGTGGAGTGCAGCACGATCAGCGTTTCGACCTCGCCGTTGATCTCCATTTGCGCAACTTGAGAGTATTCTGCAAACTGAGAACAAAGAATCTCGTGAGTTGTTTCTTCCTTTAACAAATAATACTCACAGATAGAATTGAAAACATGAGGGAACAAACCTCGTCAGGGTCTGCATGATCCAGGTTTGGTCGATAGACGAGCACTCGTCCGTCACGCGTTGCAACGATGAGCTCGTCGTTCAAGTGCACGACGTCACAGATATTGAGTGCAACATTCTGACCAGTCGTTAGTCCACAATACCCGCAGCAAAACTGCAAACGATGCGTTCTTCTCACAAACTCGGAGCACAGCTGCAGCACGTCAGCGCCCTCCACGGAGCGGAACACGGAGCATTGTCCTTCCGCCGTCGCCACAATAATTCGGGTCTGCTCCAGCCAGCACAGCATCATCAACACTAAGTAGCAGTTTTCCACCCATGTATCCTCCTCGTCCTCCAAAACCAGCAGCACCCACGTCACCAACGAACGAATAGTCCAGGCAAATGGACGTCACGGATCCGTTCACCTCGCAGCTTCTCCACTGCACCAGGCGCTCCCCCACAATCTGCAGCAGCCCCGTCAGCACACAATAGCTGTTCCATCTATCAGAACTGCAGCCCCACGAACCTTAAAGACCGAGACTTTGCCCATGAGCGAGCCGAACAGCAGCTCCGTGGCGCCGTCGCCGTCCACGTCGCCCACCGCGTGCGCATTCGCCAGGATCTTCCCGTCCAGCTGCGCCGTGTACGTCGGCGTCAACTCCAGCTACAGAACAAACAGACAGACAACATCGGCGTCGGCATCTGATCTCCGCTTTTGTCTACCCTACCGCCGCCATCCGTACCTGTCCTCGCATGTCTGAGTCTACTGCACCGCAACGGATATTGAACTCCTTCAGTATAACAGACTAAATCAATATCCGTTATAGCAGGTCTATCTAAAGATCTGCATGATGCATATTTCACAAGTTGAAGATATTTGTTCTCAAAACCTGAGCCAACGAACGTTGCACAGCAACGGTCGGTCACTTCCGCTTTTGCCTCGTACCTCACACTCGTCCGCCCTCATACCATAACATGCAGTCGCTCGCGTCCAAGTTGCGTCCAGCCATGGCCAAGAGGGCGGCAGCTCGTCTGTCTTCTCGCAGCGTCTCTGTCGCTCGTCGCACGCCCCTTGTGCGCGCCGCCGCCGCCTTCGTTCCGAGCTGCGCCCCGTTCTCCACTGGAGGCAAAGGACCGTTCGCCCGCTCCCGCAAGAGCCAGCAGCTGAGCGGCGCCGAGGCTGTCGAGCGGGCGGAGCTGGAGCTCAATCGCCTGGCGGTGATCGGCGGCGGCAACATGGCCGAGGCCATCATCACGGGCGTGCTGGCAGAGGGGCTCATCCCCAGCTCCAAGGTCGTGGTGTCCGATCCGAACCCTGCCATGCGCACAAAGTACGCCAAGTTCAACGTGGAGACCCACACGCGCAACAGCTCGGCGGTGAAAGGCGCAGACGTGATCTTGGTGGCGGTCAAGCCTCAGGTGGTCGACGACGTACGTCCATCAGCAGCAACGACTGACTCTGTAGGATATCAGTGGAGGTTAATTGCTTGTATCTTTGTTTCCGGATGGTTGACTGCTGCAGGTGCTGCGAGCTGTGAAGGCGTCGATGGACCCGGATGCCTTAGTGGTCTCCGTCGTGGCAGGACAGAGTCTCAAGCAGCTGCAGGCGCTTCTGGGGCAGAACAGCCACATCATTCGCACGATGCCGAACACGCCGGCCATGATCGGAGAGGGCACGACGGTGTGGGCGCAGTCGGCGGAAGTCACGAGTGTGCAGCACGAACTCACGAAGCAGATTCTCGGGTCGTTTGGCGTTGAGGTTTGACTGGCGGCTGTAGGACATTTCGTTCTTGCTCGCATCATAGCGGTTGCTCAGCTGTGTCCTTGTTGTTTGGCGCAGGTGTTCGTGGACGACGAGAACGCTTTGGACAGGGCGACGGCGCTGTCTGGATCTGGGCCAGGTGAGCGCTACTCCCATTGCTGTGTGTGTGTGTGTGCTTCGACATCTGATGCCAACTCTGGTGTGTTCGTGACTCCTGCAGCCTACTTCTTCCTCGTCGCCGAGGCAATGATCGACACCGGTGTGCACATGGGTTTCTCTCGACCAGTGGCCACGGTACGAAGCAGCCAATTAACTGCACGATCCTTCAGGCTATAGCTCGACTGACTGAAGACTTTGTCTTTCCACTCTCTGTTTCTCCAGAAACTGGTACAGCAAACGATGCTGGGATCCGCGCTGTATATGCAGGCGGAGGACGTGCACCCGGTTGAGCTGCGGAATAACATCACGAGTCCGGGCGGCACCACAGCCGCCGGCCTCTACCGCGCCGAGAAGAACGGCTTCCGCGCCGTCATCGCCGACTCCATCTGGGCCGCCTACGAGCGGTGCCTCGAGCTCGGCTCCTCCGAGCCCATCCAGCGTCAGCGTCCGCGCTCGTAACCCCTCGTTCATCCTCGCTGGAAAGCTAAACTTACCGTAAGCTAGAGCAAGCAAGATGACTCGAGGTGTAAGATGACAATCGAATTAGTCACCATCATTGATGAGCCCGTCAGAATTCAAGTTGCGCATGCTCTTGTCCAGGTTCTTCATGCTCTTATGAAGGTTTTCCTGCTTCGCCAGTGCTTGCCTCCGTTCAAAAGCTAAAAACCGAAAAGTCCTCGCTCGACCCCCTCGCTCTTCCTTCGTCTTCCTGGCAATGGGCCGTCGCTCCGCCTCCCCGCGTCGCAGTCGCAGCCGCAGTCCGCGCCGCTCCCGTCCGCGCAGTCGCAGCAGCAGTCGTGGCGGTCGCGGCTCGTCTCCCCCCAAGCGCTCACGCTCCCGATCACGCGGAGACCGTCGTGCGCGCTCTCGCTCCCGCGACCGCCGAAGAGACCGCAGCCGAGGCCACGGAGACCGCGGGGACCGTGGAGATCGACGCGGCCGCTCGCGCTCCGCTGACCGCAGCCGGGCCGGAGGCCGTCGCGAGCCCATTAGCCTCCTGGTGCGCAACCTGTCGCCCGAGACGACGCAGGACGAACTGCGCCGCGCCTTCTCGCGCCGCGCGGGCGACATTCTGGACGTGTACATCCCCAAGGAGTTCAGCTCCAGCCGCCCGAGGGGATTCGCCTTCATCGAGTTCGCAGACGCGCGCGTGGGCCGCGACGTCAAGTTCGAGATGGACCGGTCGCAGCTCGGCGGCCGCGAGATCGCCGTGCTCTTCGCCAAGCAGCACCGCAAGAGTCCGCAGGAGATGCGCCGCATCCTGAGCCTGCCGGCCGAAGGATCGTACGTTGCAGTGCACTGAGTGGGGCTCGTTCTATGGGTTGCAGGTGCTGATGTTGTCTCCCGTTTACGATGCAGGCCAAAGCGCTCGCCGCGACGACGCTCCAAGTCGCGCTCGCGCTCGGGTTCTCCGAAGAGGTGAGACGGCTGGTTTGAGCTGACAATACGGGTGCAATACTGACGGCTTTGTATTCTGCCTGTGCATAATCTGCAGACGCAGTGCTAGCCCCGGAGACAAGCGAGAATCGGCTTCCCCTCGTGGCTCGCCTCGTGCTTCGCCGTCTCCGCGTCGTGCCTCGCTCTCGCCGAAGCAGTGAGGACGTGCTGATTTTTTTTACTGGTTCGACTCGGCGGGATACTTACGTTGCTGTCATTGTTGCTTCGTGAAAAGTGAGGAATCTAACGCTGGTCGCAGCCCGTCCGCTGAGTACGTATATGCTTCAGTGCTGTTGTTTTCTGTGATTTACGTGATGTTTGGAGGAGATGCTAACGGTTGCTGGCACATGTCATTGTGATTGTAGTCGTGCCAACGCTGATGAGAGGATGTCCGAGGTAAATGTGAAGCTGCTGGTTGATCGTGACAGTTCTGTACCCCGTCCTAAACTTATTGATGTTTTGTGTAAACTCTACAGTGAGCTGGAAGCAAATCTGTTCATTACAGCATTTGTGTCCCCGATGGATCACACTAGGAGCGACAGGTGCCAAGGACCCAACATACTGCGAGTCTGCTAAAAAGATAAAAGCTGGAGATGAGGAGGCCATGAAGAAACAGGAACGGGGGAAAGAAGCCTTGCATTTTAACTCGATCAAGAATGTTTCATGACGATGCTTTCGTTCGAAGATGGCGCCGCCAAGGTTCAAGATGGTGGTGTTTGTGCTGACGAAGATTGACACGAACAGGACAACAGCAGGATGTTCAGGGAGCCAACACAGATGTGTAGTTATCATGACCACCAGCTTCGGTACCCTCGCACGAGTAAGGATGGATGCATTACGCCGTCCAGGACTACGTGATAACTCGCGACCGATGAAAAGATACGAGTAGGATCTAGCTGAAGCAGATCGGAGGTTGCGCATGCATACCGCTCACGCAGTTAATGCACGACTTCAGTAGTGAAGCCGTCGAAGATGTTGCGAGTTGTGTTGGCTCACCTGCAAAACAAAATCGTATAATATTACAGTAGTGAAATTGCCCGTTCAATACAAACTTCGTGTATTGCGAACCTAACCCACAAATCGAGAAAATGCACTCTTTTTAAATATGCTTAAAACATATGCTCATGTTTTATTATAAACAGATTGCTCCTTACATTCGTCATCTGTATGTTTCATTCAGCACGTTTATTAAGGATTTTATTGGGTCGGTTTGAGCTATTTCAATTAATAGGGTGATTCGCCCAAATCTGACACCATTTTCGCGAAAATAAAGCCAAAGGCAAAAAATCTATTTCCATAAAACATATCGGGGGCTTCGTGCCGGAGCTCATATCTTGGTCATCACTTGTCATCTGGAGCCCGTTCAAGGCTTCAACTGAAGCTGAAAATATTTAATAGCTGTTACACGCTAGTATAGCTAACCCGAAACGCGCAATTAGTCGTTGAGATCGAAAGTCGCCTCATTTGGGATATTACTTTAAAATATGTCACTATTTGGATATGACAGCAAGTCCTAATGATATGAATTTGTCGATTATCTCGCTGCAGATGCTTAACTATAGGAATGATCCAGTTGACAGCAAATGTTGCTGTTACCCAGTTGCTCTCTAAACCTGCGTTGTCCAAAAGCCGCTCGCCGTTCTGACCGACATGCCCATTGCATCATGAACGTAAAGCTTGGCCATCCACTGTAGCCACTCCTGTAGTTCCTCAGCACTCAACTGTGCAGGTAAAAGTGGTGCGGGTGACTGGATGGCGAGAGCGTCGTGTGCGGTGAAGGCAGAAGCGAGATCGTTTGAATTGCTGGCTGCCAGTCACAACTCAAAGTGAATCGCGACGCCAGCCATCAGAGCAGCGAACCGCGGCAACAGCCACGCGCTGTGTAGCCAGCAGCACGGGCCCCCGAACCGCGACACGGGCAGTTTACATGTAGCCATGAATATGTGTGATACCTCTTGATAACAATAAATGACCTCTTCCTGCGGCTATCATTACACACTATCTCCGCCAATAAGTTCACGGTGATCCTGGCTTCACCGTCAACCAAATCGGCTCACGCAATCCCTGCAAACCACAAATCGCATCAACAAGTTGCCCGCTCAGATGACGTCCCGCCGCAGGACGTCATCCGAGCGGGCAACTTGGGGGTGAGAGACAGCAAATGATCACTTGGGCCTTCGTACGCCCACCTTCAGTTCGCATTTTCATCAACGAGTGCCAAGCCAGACAAAACGAACAATGTCCGTGTTAGAGTGCAACGACAGCCGCGAATTTGGCCTTGGCAGCAAGGTATTACCCACGCACCCAGGTGAGGGTTGCACACGACAGCAACTATTCCCTCCGTCCCCAGCGTTAATCCAGGCTCAAGAAGCCAAAAGAGATGACCGACAGCCAGAAGGCTCGCCTCGACGCTTTGCCCCACTATTTACGCAGAAGCGCAATGTGTCCAAGCTGTTTGACTCCCAACCAGAGCACCTGACAGTGATGCCACCCTTCGCCCAGCAAACTGCTTCTTCCACATGCTCCTCATCACCTGGCGTTGGCGGCAATGCTGATCCAACGGCAAGCTCTACGGTGACGAAGCCAAAGCGCAAAAGACTTTATACCGAGCGACGGCGCGAGCAGTGTCGAAGCAACCAAGCACGCTATCGGGACAGACAACGAGGATTTACTCGCGACCTCGAAGATCGTGTCCATCGGCTACGTGAATCGGTGCAGAAGTTGACAATGGAGCGCTACACATTGTGCTACGGCGTCCAAACCAAGAATAACGTCTGGAATGTCGTCGTGGAGTACTTTCGCATCTTTCGCCACGGTTATCTCGAAATGATGCCTAGTGACGCTATATCATCTGCTGCCTCCTCGGCCGTGCCCAACTTCCAAGACCAATAATTTTTTCTTAGGGCTGTGATGTCACCTAGCGTTGCCTTCGGAGAACTGAGTGGCGTCGACGCTCTCATGGACCAGTGGCAACGCTATTCGACGTGCTTCAGCAACCTCCATTTTCGTCTGGAGCGAATGGAGGAGCAGCCGTTTGGAGCCATGGCCACAACAGCCGCGTTGAGTCTTACCGTCACAGAAACAACGCTACGATGCGTGTTTCCCCACCTGGTAACGTCACCAAGCACCGAAGACGCTGGCTCTGGAACTGAGAACCTCTTGCTGTACTCTCGCCTTCTCGGCCAGCTACTCAAGTGCCGATGTTCTATGCGATTTTTGTGGGATGCCTCAGCCGGACGTGTGACACGATTGGATTGCACGATGGACTTGCTGACGCCGTTGCTTCGAGTGCTTGGCAACCTTCAGGATGTTAACCTGGTGCTGGAGAAAGCTCTCATTACGCCTGCCAATTTGATCGGCGAGTTTGAGGCGAATACTCAATGAAGTTCCGATGTCAATGTGGCTCATGGAGGGAGTAATGATGCAAAGCGAAGGAACACCCACAGTCGAGAATAAAGGATTTTTTGGATCTGGAAAAGTCATGGTGCTTTCATGTTATTTCAGTAATCCAGATTTATTCCACACCTGTCGATAGCAATATTAATAATCGCTGCGTTTCCAATATGCGCTGATTTGTTGCAAGTCTTCTATCCTCCGATGAGAATCATCGGACGGTTCTTTGCCTTCGACAAACCATACATATCTCCGTGACCACCTAGCGCAAACTTCTTGCGCTTCACTGCCATGTCGACGATGCCGCGGATGTCCTCGTCAGCGATGTTGTAGCGCATGGCGTCTCTCAGACTGACCTCGGTATTCCCGAACAAACAGACTTTTAAGTTCCCGTCGGCAGTCAAGCGCAGGCGATTGCATGAGCCACAAAAATGCTCGCTCATGGATGTGATGAAGCCAAACTTTCCTTTAAACCCAGGTACATGGAAGGCTTTGGAGGTGTCGTTCGCTCCATCCTGCAGTTTCTTTACCGTGGGGAACTCAATCTGGATCATCTCCATCATCTCTTTGAACGGCACGAAGGTCTCGTCGTTCCACCTGTTGCTATCGAACGGCATCCACTCAATGAATCGAACATCAACAGCATGTTTCTCCGTGAAGGCCACAAAGGCCACGATTTCATCCAGATTGAAATGACGCTGCACCACGCAGTTAATCTTGAGCGGACTGAACCCCATCGCCTGTGCCTCCACAATAGAACTCATCACCCGCGTAAATCCCTGACGTCTCGTAATATGTGCAAACTTGTCTGGCTTCAACGTGTCCAAGCTGATGTTCAGTCTATCTGCACCTGCTTGCTGCAGTGCCAGCAGCTTCCTCTGCAGCGTGATGCCGTTCGTCGTGACACCCACCGACTCAATGCCCCGAATTGCTCTCAACTGAGCCACCAACTCCACCAAGTCCCGTCGAAGCAGCGGTTCGCCACCTGTCAATCGAATCCTCTTCACTCCCGAGAATGCAAACAGCTTCGCCAATCGGATGATCTCCGAAGTGGTCAGGAGGTCCTCGGCAGACTGCAATGGCACACCATCTTCCGGCATGCAGTATCGACACCTCAAATTGCAGCGTTCGGTCAGCGAAATCCGCAGATACGTGTGCGCTCGTCCGAACCGATCGACCAGTTGCGCTGGCGCCGCCTCCTCCCGGGGCTGCAATGCACAACAATCCACCAGTCAACACGTAGTCAATCACTATCACTACTTCCACCCCCTCTGAGCCCCCACTGAGCCGATCTCAGCCGTACCGATCGTCGGATCTCTGCCAGGATCTGGTGGATCTGGTGTAATGATTCTTCAGGGTTTGGCGCCCTCTCTTGGACGGGTTCGCTGCTGGAATTGATCAGGTGCTGGCGACTGGTAGTGACAAAGTCCTGGAGCTTCGGGCCTGCCGCCACTTGGCGCTTCCACTCTGCGCGCGTGCTGAAGGCGGCACTGCAACGCACGTGTCGTGGTAATGAAGAGGCCAATCGCTGCATTGCGCGCTCCCGATGGTTCCACTAACGGGAAGAGGTCAAGAGGAGGAATGCGCAATGGGGTGCCGATTGGCGTGTATGTCAATGTTTTGCGGGACGGAGACTCGATTTGTACATGTTCATGTATTACGTAAACAACATCTGATTATCGGTTTTCAACAGAATCTGTCCCACAAAGCCTGTACATTGAAGCGAGCGTCAACTTTCTACCGCACCATAATCGTCTTCAAGTCGCTGACGTAGCAGTAGCCGCTTGGTGAGTTTTGCCCAGCGCTTGAGCACTAGCTTCTGGTTGTGTGCAATGGCTTTCTCGATGGTCTGCTGCTGTCTCTCGGCGTGGGCGTCCAGCAGCATGGCTTCATAGCTCTGCGCCACCACGATCCCTGCCACCTTCGGCATCGTTCGTCCATTGCGCACCTCAAAGCCCACGACGGCAGGAGCGAAGTCGATGCCCAATGACTCGGCGATTGCATCGATGCGAGGCAGACGGAGGTGGACAGCGCCACGAGGGACGTGCGCCGGACTCCAGACCTCGATGTTGCCGTACTTGTTCTTCGGGACGCAGCCGTCCACCATGGGCGGAGGCTCGAACTCCGTTGTCTGCCACAGACCGAAGACTGCCAGAGACAAACCGCCAGGTCTGCCTGCATCGCCTTCTCCTGTAGTCGCGTTGGCGTCGTCGCTGTCGTCGTTACCGCTGGGATTGGAGCTAGGATCGTTGCCCCGCGAGTGCCATTTCGCGGGCTTCTGGCGCTCGTTGTCCTTCACTACTCGGCCGAGACGTCGCCACTTGAAGGCGGATTGAAGAGGCTGCACGTGTTCACGGAGACACACAGGGTGGCCGTTAAATAGTCCGACCACCTTGAGTGGGTGAAGACACTCCAACTGACCCAAGTGACGCTCCAGACAGTACAAGTGATGCTTTCGGAATCCCTCCAGGCTGGTGGGCATACCTTCTGCCAGTTTCAATATCTCTAGCTTTTTCTTTTCATCAATGAGAGCGTTGTCCACGTCTTCAGCTCCCAGTAGTGTAGATGCTGCCACTCCGTTCACGCTGCGCCGCTCTACTGTATCTGCATTGAACCGTTCGACCACTTGCTTCATCCATGAATCTGCGAGGCGCAGCTCCAGGCTCTTGCTCCATTGTACAGTGTAACGCGATGTTACATCCACTAGCAGCCCGTCGTTCTGGATACTGACCACGTACGAGAAGCGTGCTGCTTTCCCCCGCAGCGGCTCCACCTCCTGCGGGCGACCAACAAGTCGGCGAACCACATCAACGTGAATCCAAGTTTTGGTCTTTTCGTCCAGCACCTCGCACCACAACCAAAACACTCGATCCACATCCCCTGGACTCTCTGGATCCAATTCCTCGTCGACTTCCTCTTTCTCCTCCTCATCGCCGTCACCTGACAACGCCTTCTTCTTGAGCAGTGAGTCTGCAACCTTCCGTGATCGGCGCCGTTTGTTTGGTCTCTGTCTGAACGACGACTCGAACGCTTTCCCTCTCTGCACCAGCAATGGATCCAACGCACACGTGAGGCGATACCGAAGCTGCAGAGCTCCACAGAGTGCAGCAAACAGCAGAGCGAGTTCATAGTCTCGTCCTTCACGGGCGAAAAACACGTTCATGAGACTCGACTCCGTCACCAGTTCCGTGTTCGAAGCCTCCTCCTCTTCCTCCTCATCCGTCAGATGAAACTCTCGGTTGAACCACCGAACCAGCAGCGCCAGCGAGTACGAAAGTGGCTGCTGCTGCTGCTGCAAGTCAGCGAAGAAATCCACGTCGCTCGCAGCCGTCAGAGACAACAGAAGACCTCGAAGCAGTTGGGAGCGACTGAGTCGCGTCCATTTGACGCGAGTGGCCAGCAGAACCAGCAGATGCGTCTGGTGCAGAGCCTTTTCTCGCTGCTTCTCGTCTTTCGTGAGACGGAGGGGCGACCGTCGCCTCTTGCGAGCGACTGACGCTGCGTCCTGTTCTGCCAGCGAGCGGTTCACCTGATCCCAGTCAATTTGCTGCAGATTCTGCGTCGGTTCATTGGCGTTGGGGGCGGCATCTTCATATGGACCAGCGTCGATGTTTGGGGAACCAGTCTCTTGAGTCTCTGGGGCAGAATTCGAGCCATTTGGTTGGGAGATTGGAGGTTCCAAGGCCTGCTGCGATGTGTCGACGTCCTCCCATTCCAGCTTGTCGTCCTCTTCGCCATCGTCGTCCAGCTCGCCTGCAGAGTACGCGAACTCCTCCTCCGATGCCATGATTGAGTACAGTAACTCAAGTGTAACCCGAAAGTGTACCCCACTCGAGGGTTACACCAACTTCAACTTGAGGACCCAGCACATTCCCGCGGTTGTTCGTCGCCCAACGTCCACGCCTGCCCCAAGGTCTGTGGCGACGATGGAGCCACCGCTGTATGCCAGCATAGAAAGCTGCGACTCCATTTGGGTCAACATGTGGCTAGTCGTACATGTAGGTCTCGATGCGACTCTACTTTAGACGAAGGACCGTATCGATCCACGCGTTGGCTCTGGACCCGAAGTACCTCCCAAAACCGACTTCATGCGGTTTGCCCATCGCTACAAGGCTTCGAGTATATATTCGTCGGTCGAATATGTGCTCGAAGCCTTGTCCCATGCAGACCGAAGAGCTACTGGAGAAAGCACGCGTGTGCTTTTACGTGGACTTCGGTGGCCGTGACTCACGAGTCGTGAGTTCAACGAAGCGCTGCTCCACCGCATGAACGAGTGGGATAAGGCGTTCTTCAATCACTTGGTAGCGGACATCGCGCACACCTTTCGCCTTGCGATCGGTGGACAGTCGGCACATTGAGAATGTGGTTCGAAGGCGCTTACCAAGGCGTCGATGAGAGCTCGGACTGACAGCGTTCAAGCAAGGCGCAACCTGTTTATCGGTATCCGCTTTGGGTTCGGCTGATGCATTCCGCCGTAACCTTTGCAACGCCGACATTAGTTGCCAGCTGATCTCGAACTCGAAATTGGTCCATCCGTGTTGTACCAATTCCTCAAATATGGAGCATTTTTGGTCTGCATTATTGCAAGTAAGCATTCTTCAAATGTCCTCCTATGGTCGAAGAGGTTCCGCGCTGCCCGGCCGCAGTTCCACCTGCCGCGGCGTGACCAAGCAAGGCGCCCCGTGCTCCATCTCCTACGGCCTCACCCCCGACGGCTTCTGCAAGTTCCACGCGTCCAACTCGCGCCAATGCCTCGGCACCTCCCGCGCTTCGGGCCAGCGCTGCCGAATCAAATGGGACCTCGGCGCCTCTGGCGACTGCGTGCACCACCACTCTCAGCCAGCAGCGTCTTCCGCCGTCCCGAGCGCCTGCCGAGGTCTCACCAAGCGTAGAATTCTGTGCTCCGTCACGTGGGGACTCGACGCCAACGGCTTCTGCAAGTATCACGCACCCAACGCCTGTCAGTGCAAAGGCCTCGCACGCGCCACGGGCCGCCGCTGCAAGATCAAGTGGGGCCTGGGCGATGGAGGCTATTGCCAGTTCCACCGACGGGTGGATGCTCCAGCTACAAGGCAGTGCGAGGCTGTCGTGCCAGCTACGGGGCGGCGCTGTTCGCAGACGGTGGGGATCGATGCTGCCGGGTTCTGCACTGCCCACCGGGCGGTGAATGCCGAGTTGCCACTGTGTCGGGGACTGCTGCCAGGATCGAACGAGTGCTGTGGGAACAATGCAAAGGTGGGGTATGACTACTGCTGTGCAGCTCATGACCCAAAGTTCGCGACGTCGTATGTGGCGCCAAATCTGTTTAACGACCCTGGACTGAGGAGTAGTGTGGAAGGCGACATTGTCAAGCTGTTCAAGAGCAGAGATCTGTACCATGGAGACAAATTGGACTTGAATACGGTAGGGGCCGTGGAGCTGGATCATATCCTTGAGAAACAGTGCTTCGCGTACGCATTTCAGCGTGTGGAGTTTCGAGACGGAGAAGAGGAAGCTCAGGATGTGGTATTCCTACTGCGTGAAGAGATCGTGAACGAGCTGCCAAATTTGTGTCTGGCGTGTGCGACTACGAACAAGATGAAGGGTGCTGCTGTCTCAAGGTTCCTTAACGACTCGTTGACGGGGCACCGAGGATCGAAAACGTTTACGGACAATCTGTTGGCCGAGAAGCGCGACGACACACAACTAGCACGCGACGTGACTCGAACCATTAGAAGCGAAATGGGATTGGCACTTCGGCGATGCCAGCGAAAACTAGCTGATGTGGGAGAAATGCTTGCGCTGGAGGCGCTCAGTGCTGAATTACAGCAGTTGTACGTCGACATGGAGCTCCACACATGTCATAGTGGCAAGACAAAGCCAAGGGCGGTCGTGAGTGTGGCGAGTGATGATGGTGGAGATAAAGACGATGACTACGTGCTGGTTGACTCAGCGTCAGACTCTTGGACCGTGATAGACATCAAGCAGTCCGTTAAAGTTGAAGCTCGATACCCTACGCTGAGTGCAGATGCGAAGCCGTACGTGGCTATTCGATTGGAAGATTCCAAAGTGGCTAGCAGAACAATAGAGGATTGCAAACTGGAGCTGGATGAGGTTGAGATCAAGACAGGTGGCGCCGGTGCCAGCATTGATTCAGCGTCAAAAGTAAGTAGAGCCAAGTCTGTGAGGCAAAAAGTGACAAGCAAACACCCAGAATCGAAAAAGAAAGCAACAAGCAAGCAGGTTTCATCCGAGTCGACCTGTGAAGTTGTGGTGAAGGAAGAAGAGATGATGGTGAAGGGTGCAAAATGGTCCAGGTGAACAAACCAGACAGCATTGAGAGCCTCATCGCGCCAAACAGTACGTATGAATCCTACAGAAGCCAATACACAAGGCTTTCTTGCCAGCTCGTTTGAGCTGGCCCGCGCACGGGTCTGGACTATACCGGCTTCTGTTCATGTCAAGCCGACGGACATGATCGGTAAGATCTCTGTACGGCGCTTCAACGAGTTCCATGCACTCATAAAAGTATCGTGGCTGCCCACATTGGCAGCAACATCAAAAGACAACTTTGCTAAGTCGCCTACTCCATCCACTTCGAGTTACTTGCAAGCGTGCGGCACAGTGCAGATCGAGAGCAGCTTGGAGATTTTGTCGAATGTTGGACGATCACTAGGGCTCTGGCTCCAACAACGCTCGATAATCCATTTCAATTCCGGAGTAACCTTTTTGTCGCGGATCTGCGGGCGGTTGCCTTCCTTTGCGAACAAGACTGCAGCAAACGGACCCTTGCCGACGAACTGACGCAGGCTCTGCTGGTACGGCTCCTCTTCGTGAAGCACCTCGTTCATCAGCACGCCGAACGAATACACGTCCGTCTTCTCGTTCGCGATCACACTCGAGCTCAGTAGCTCGGGGGCCATGTACGCTGCTGTACCTCCAGCAATTCCCTCGAAGTCGACATCCTCATCCCCATCGTCATTGGAGCCACGGAGCATGTGCGAGGACGTGGTGCTGGCCGCCTTGGCTCGGAACGTGGCGAGTCCGAAGTCGGCAATCTTGGCATGGAAGTTGCTGGTGACCAGCACGTTCTGCGGCTTCAGGTCGCCGTGCGTAACGTTGCACTCGTGCAGCTGTGCCATGCCGTACGCGATGCCCAGCAAGATGTTGAGCTTGATGCGGCCGTCTGTCATCTTGGCCTCGACTTCCGAATCCTCGCAGTAGTGCAGCAGATAGCTGAGACTGCCCTTCGGCACATACTCCATGACGAGACTGACGGGGTTCAGCGTGTAGCCGTAGAGCTGCACGATGTTGGGGTGGTCGCCAAGCATGCCGAGGATGAGCGTCTCGCGAATGGACATTTTGCGTTCCTTCTTGGTGAGTTTGGCAGCATGCAGCTTCTTGATCGCCACTTTCTTCTCGTTCCACGTGCCCTTGAACACGATACCGAACCCGCCTTGGCCCAACAGCTCGGCGTCCTCGTCGATTTCTAGGTCGTTGTCGAAGTCGAGTTGCGTGACGCTGCTCTTCGGCATGAAGCTGTCGTCTCCCGCGTCGTTGGCGATGTTGGCGAATGCGTTGAGCAGATCAGCAGTGGCTCGCACCGGTTCCGGCTCGGAGATGATTGTCACTGGCAAGTCTCGCTGTTGCTGCATGAGTCGCTGAAAGAGTCGATCGCGTTGATGCTTGTTCTCGTAGTAGTCGTCTCGCTTGTCCTGTTGCAGCAACGCTGGCGACCCACCGATGAAGTGACGCGCGACAGCCTTGGTCATGTCTGGCAATCCGTCCTTGAGGCATGGCACCCACACTGGTAGAGCTTCGGCCGGGTGCCAACGTTGTGCTTGGTTCTGGACCCATTCCTTGGCTTGGTGGTGCGCAGGTCTGGCGTACCAGCCTTCGTGACAGGCAAGTCGCGTGGGACCCCCTCTAGTCGTCGATGAGGCTTCGCAGCCTTCTTGCTCTTGAACGTGCTCGTGTTGCTGGCCGAGTTGAGTCCCATCTTTTCCATCCTCTGGACGACTTCGCGTGACGACTTGTAGCGCATATCAAGTGCCCCACTCTTAGTGTAGTGGAGATTGCCATTTGATGGCGCTGGGGGAGGGGCAGCAGCTGCTGTTGCAGACTTGTGGAGCTGCTGGGCGACTGGCTGTGAGCTCTTGTATCTCATGTCCAGCGCCCCGCTCTTCGTGTAGTGCAAGTTGCTGTTTGAAGGTCTAGTGGACGGAGTATCCGCCGCTTGAGCCACTGCAGCTTGTGAGCTGGCATAACGCATGTCCAACGCGCCGCACTTGGTGTAGTGAAGCTCGGAAGCGGGCGAGTGACTGCTACTCTTGGGCTTCGAGTAGTAGGAAGCCGTCATCGATGAGCCGCCGCCAGTGTAACCAGAAGCTAAGGCCGTATGGGAGCTGTTGTATCGCATGTCCAGGGCTCCGCTCTTCGTGTAGTGGAGATCCGACGCCGCCGAGGATCTGCTGCTGCGACTGCCTCCCCCTCCGTAACTCGAGTACCCACCTCCTCCTCCTCCGCCGCCGCCGGAGTATCCGGACGAGATAGCGGCGTGTGAGCTGCTATAGCGCATGTCCAAGGCTCCACTCTTCGTGTAGTGGAGACTCATACTGGCGTCCTGCTGCTGATTGACTAACTATATTGAAGAGTGAATGAAGGCCTCAGATTGGCGGAGAATCATGGAGCAGAAATGGTAGGGTTTCGTGTAGCCATCTGGTGCCGCCCACTTCAACATTGGCCCCCTTGGTTCTCCTCCTTCTTTGCGTCCACAACAAGATCTATTACCTGTACTTCGCCTTCTGACTGAAGCAGTGGGACGGACGGCTGCAATGAAAGACAACAACAGACCCGAGGGGGGCTTGGAGGAGCTTGCTCCATCCATCAATGGACTACGAGAGAGCGCTCGCTGTACTGAATCCTGCATGCCGCAGGTGGCATTTTGCTGCGTGCGAGTTCTGTCGCTGCGTCATTTTCCATTCTGCCCGGCGGAAGGAAAGAAGTCCCGCCCAAGAAACACCCTAACACCCCACGTTCAGCTCGCACTGCTTGATCGACATGGCAGGAACGGACCTACGCCGCTGGTTCGCACGCATCTTTAGTGACTGCCTGAAGGGGAGACACCAAGACGAAGCGTATGTCGACTGGGTCCACTGCGTGGGCAAGCAGGGCACCTGCAGAATGGCGCTCACGCCAGTGCCTTCGATCGGCATCTCGCCTGTTCACCTGCAACCTTGTGCTCCAGCGATCACTGACGATCCTGATGCACAGAACCCAGTGCTTTGGAATGAGACCAACCTGCTCGTCAATGCGGCTGCGGCCTGGCAGATTCGTCGCGTGCTGCCTGTTGAAATCGCTACGTTGGACGAGTCTGCATTGGTGAAGATGACGACGCCAGAGCTTGCCAAGCGCTTCAAAGCTCTACCTGTCCTCATGGTGTTGCGCGCGGACAATGAGACGCTGCGTCAGCTATCTCTTGAACTGCTGTCCACGGAATCGTTCGCAAGGCTCACGCTGCTTGAGAGACGCGCAATTCACAACGTGCTCGCAGAGCGACCGAATGGATGGACTGAGGCACAACTTTCACTGTACGCTGCGCGAGAATGTGAGCTCATTGCTGTTGCCGATGCGGAACCTGGCGGGAAGTGGGTATACGACCCGCTGTACATGCTGCAACTGCATTTCGCGTACTCGACGTACGCTCAAGAACCGCGTGGCTGGCACGAGTAGGGTATTTGAGCACGAGTACTTAGCTCGCAGTGATCACTTCGGTACACGGCTCACCCACGTTGACGAATATGAGTATGATGATGAAAGCTTTAATTGTTCTTTCAACTCGATGACCTCAGATCTCTTGTTGTCCCTAGTGCTGCAACAACAATTTCCTGTCATCCAGCTACGTACATGTAGATCAATGCCTGGCTCATTTAAAGCGAGGGAAAACCTTCAGTGGACAAGCTCAGAAACTCCAAAGGGGACGGTGATGAAGATGCTGACTTCACCTAGAGCAGTAGCAAGTACGGGTAGTGAGTGTATTGTACGACAGCGAAGGCCTCAACACCGCGACCACTGCCACTCGTGTCTGTGCTGATGTCGTTTGTGTTGGTATTTAATCAATGTCTGTCGTGCAGCTACATGTAGCTTGGTGTGATATGTCGAATCAACGACCCATGCTTCACTCGCGAGCGCAGTCATTTTTTTCATGTTATCCCCTGGGAATAGCTGTTGGCAGGCACGCGTGGAGTAGTGATCGTAAGTGAAGACAAAATTCGTACCTTGTGAAGAAGAACAGCTTTGCTCTGCTTAATGCTGTTGAACGTATGAGGTCTTGGCGATGTGTCAAGTTGGATATACCACGAGCTTAGTACCTCTCGAAAACGGACGGTTGTGGAGGCCACGCGCAAGGAGGCTCGACATCCAATGTTCGTCGTCTGTCCGCCAAGTCCGAAGCCTTGGGCAATTCATCATCGCTTGGCGTCGATGGGTCACCCGTCGTTCTGGTGAAATGTGCTGCGTTCGATTTCCAGGCAAACTCGTGCTGTTCCTCGACTGCTGCTTGAACATCACGGATCTGGTTCTCCATGCGACCAAGACGATTTTCCACGGCGGAGATTTTGTCCACAAGTGCGCTAGACATATCGCTAAGTTGTCGACCGAGGTCACCGATAGCCTTCACCAATGTATTCGTATCTTGTGAGCAAGTGCACGACTTTGATTGAGGTGGTGGTTTGCTATCCGCCTGCTCACCGTCGTCTACAGCAAAACCATTTTCACTCGCACTTCGTCCACTTTCATCAGCAAATCGCACAACGACCTGAAGGATCAAAATATGACAAGATTCGCCGTTAGCCCAGTCTTCGCATCCACGTCGACACCCCCCTCTCCACTAACGCACATGAGACGCGCGAGCATCAACCTGTCGCCCTGTAAACTTCGGTGCTGGCGGCGCTATCACCGACTCTCCACCGTGTCGCATTGCATTAAGTTGTACAGGTGTCTCGCTTGACGCTCGACGGATTCGTCGCCGACTCTGCCCTTCGTCTTCTGTCTGCTGCCGCCTCAAGTGCTGCAATATGTTGGCTGCATGATTGACCACCGCAGGGGGCAGCACGTGGTTCTCCACTGTTGGCTTGATCTCTCGCTTCCTGCCGCTCTCCTGGGGCTGCGACCACACGGCCTCGTCCCTCCTCTTCTGTCTTTGCAGCTCCTGTCGCTTCTGCGCCACTGCCGCCGCTGCGTCCGCCACGATCGCGAGTCTTCGGGCCACAAACTGCCGGGAAAGGAACTGCGCCACACTCAGCGACGGGAAGCAGCGAAACTCGCTGCGCAGCAGGCGAAACGCGCTCTCCACGAAGCGCGCGTCCGTTTTCCCGTACAGATCGTAGCCTCTGTCCACCAGGAACTGCGCCACAGCGCGCGACGAGTCTAGCAGAACGAAGTACAGCACGCGCAGCAGATCCGACAAGTCTCCAGCCTCGAGATGCAGCGCACTCAGCTGCGGGTACTGGGCGGCGCGCAGCAGCTTCCGCAGTCGCTCGGCGGCGTTGCGCACGTCCTCCTCGCTCATAAGATTGGGATTGGAAAAATTGAATGTTACTCGAAGGTAAGGAAATATGGAGGACACCACAGACAACAATGTGCATTCAGAGATTTCTTGACAGGCATAGTGAATCGACAGTCTATCGCCTCGCTACATGTGCTCTACTGGACTTTAGCCGTACTTGCTTACCCCGCCGCCTGTGGTTGAAACACGACGGCGAACGTGCAGCGAGTTGTACATGAATGAATCCACGAAGCCCGCGATCTGCAACCAACAAACAACACGACAAGCAAAATGGAACAGTGAGTTTAGCGCTCCTTGAAGCGGTAAGCACCGCTTCTAGCAACACTGAACGCACCGAGATAACGCCGCCGACGATGGCACAGATCTTGGTCAGGAAGTGGGCGAGCGGCATACGGTCGTTCTCCACCTTCACCATGAAGGGAGACAGATCGAACACGAAAAAAGTTCCTGCATCGAGAGCGAGCAAACAAAAACAGTGTAAGAGCTATTATCCTGAGCAGAACGCTTCCAGTTTGTCATACCTGGAAGCGACGTCATCTGTCCGCGGGGGTTCAAGTAGTTGCCCTGCTGGGTGACCGAGAACTAGCACGATGAAAGAACGGTTAGCTCTCAATGAGTAGCAACAGCAGTAATCTGAATAGACGTACCTGGTACGAGTGAATCGCGTTCTCGTCGATGTCGCTGTAGATTGTTGGCACAATCTTGATGTAGTACTGGAACACGCCACCAGCTGCATCACATCGAGCAAATTAAACACACTTGAGTTAGCCGCCCAGTAGTTCAACGCAATACAGTACACGTTCACTTACATTGCGCCGCGACCTTTGAAACGCCATCGAGAGGACCGGTGGCGCCAGGCATCGGCTCGCCGAAGGACAGGCTGTGGATGATGTGGCTCGAGTTGTACGAGTGTTCTTGTCCGGGTCGGAACTGATGCACCAGTCTTCCCTGACGATGGAACGTGCGTCCAAGTGCAACGTGGAAGTTGCCGGCCACGCGGTTCACGAACATCTTGCCCGTGAATCGGCATCCCTCTCCATCCTGCGCGAGCTTCTCCGCGTCCATAACCTCGCGTACACACTGCTCCTTCTGCTCGGCCTCTTCCAGCGACAAATCGCTGTGAATAAAAGCCTCCTTCACCTCCTCGCACGTGTTGCAGCAGCTTTTGCCCGCCGGGTGCTTGGCTGCGTAGCAGCTGCCGCAGTATCCCTCTGGCAGGTCTGTCTTGGCCTGTTCCTCCGCCATGGAGATCATTGCTTTGCCACTGGCGTCCAGCTGCGTCTTGACCACTGTCTGGTGCATGTTGACCTGCAGCTCGCCCGCCACGTCCATGGCGTTGATGTGCGCGTCGCGGCAGTTGATGGCCAGGAAACTCAAGTCCAGATTCACCTGCAGCTTCTCGCCCAGCGACGAGTCCACGACCATGTGCTCGTGCGTGTTCAGGCTCCAGTACGCGCTCAGCTCCGACAGGAACAGGATGGCCATGACGATGCCCGCCACGATGGACACCGTGGCCCCGAACTCCGTCTGCACCTTGAACTCGCGGTGCATCTTCGGATACACGTCCACCTTCTTCAGCACGCGGCGTGCAGAGCGGGACACGGCGCTCTCGTGCGCGTCATCGCCCAGGCCGCCGTCATCCACGTCGCTCTTGACGGCACGCTGCCGCATCTTGAACTCCTCTCGACGTGGCTCTTTGCAGGCCGCGTGGCTCGGATCTTGTATATGATATGCTGGAGTCACATTCAAGCGACACTGAGAGTCAGAAATGGTGTGGTCCCACATAACTTCTTCGAGCAACATTTCACGTTCTACTTCACAATGGCTCAATTGCCAAGCTGACGCCGACGGAAGAAAGAGGCCGTGTGCTGTGTGACGGCCGAGTGCGAATTGGTGCTGATATTATCGAGTTTTGGTCTTGAGATGGAGTCGGTTACTATGCGGACAAACGAGGAGGAAGACGACGACGCTTGGGCGCTGGAGCTCGAGGAGGAACTGGACCTCGCAGGTATCCGCTACTAAGTTATATAGGAAATTGGCACGCAAGAAATGGAGACCACTTGGACTGATGGAGTTATTGTCGTTTGTGTATGTTGCAAGGCCCCGGAAGTCCTGTCGATTCAGTGTATCAGTCGAAACTCGCGTTAGCGGAGACCGAAAGGGAGCAGAAGAGGGACGGGGAGAAAGAAGAGAAGGAAGCAGCTCTGGCTCGACCATCGGTAGCTGCTACGTTGCCGCAGGAAGTGCTGGCTCTCATCATCAGCTTCGGCCAAGTGGGGCGCGTGTGCAAGTCGTGGAGTCTCGCGAGCATCGCAGTCGCCCGTCGTCGTTTCTCGTCCAGACTCTCGGATATTCTGCGTCCCTTGGCCTCAAACGCCATGGTGGTGGCACTGGATGTGGAAGCGGAGCTGTACGCTGCCTACGGGCAAAGGTGGGTGAGCAGAAAAGAGTGTTGATGACAGTTAAAGTTAGGTGTGCAGCTAGCTGTATGGAGAATAAGTATTGAGTTTTATGTGTGTTCGTGCCATTCTGACAACTGCAGCTACTCGCTGACGAAAGCGTACGCGCACAAGGCGAGGACGCTACTATTTAATCTGAAGGATTCCCGGAACGTCGACCTGCGCAACCGCCTGGTGTCCGGCGAGCTGCCGTCGCAAAGCCTGGTGCGCATGAGCGGCCCCGACATGGCCAACCCGCAGCTGGTGCGCCAGCGTAAGGAGTGGATCAAGAAGCGCACGCACGAGGTGATGCGTGACGGTCGCGAAGCAGAGGGCTTCGAGTCGGACCTGTTTGAGTGCCGCAACTGCGGTAGCTCAAGCACACGCTACCGCCAGTGGCGCCGCAAGGCTGTGGTGGATCGCACGCGGATCATCATCATTTGCCTGAGGTGTCCGTACCGGTGGGAATTGTAAGGCAACTTGTAGAATACTAGTAAGCTTAGTAATGCAGAGTTTACCGAAGAGGAAAGATAATCGCTTTGAACAGGTATACTTCCCTGCCCTGCGATGACTACCGTACTTGAAGGGGTGCAAGCTGTCCATGTTGAAGGCGAAAACCCAATTGGTGAATTGCACTTAATCCAGTACTTACGGTACATTATCAAGCGATTATTTCGCTGGACATCAACATCATGAGCAGCTCACCGCCGGCGCCGCAGCACGAGGACGAGGACTACGAGGACTTTTTCAGCACGGATCTGTTCGTGAACCGCGAGTGAGTTTCTGCTGCATTTGGTCGTCTTCATGGCTCCTTCAGCTCGCTGACTTGTTGCAGTTACGTGACGCAGGAGTTCGACTTTGGTGTGGTGAAGCAGAAGCTGCAGTGCTCCCACGCCGCGTCCACGGACCACGACCTCACGGGTCAAGTGGTGTGGCCAGTCTCAGCTTTCCTGGCCTGGTACCTCGTGGCCCATCGCGATGAATTCGCTGGCAAGACGGTGGCGGAGCTGGGCGCTGGCGCGGGGCTCAGCGGTCTCGTCGCCTCTCAATTCGCGTGCGTCTTCGCTCTTCTCTGCGTTGAGTTGCCCTGTTCATAGCTGACCTTGGTACATGTATATACGGGATAGGGCCCACACCGCCTTGACGGATGGCAACGACATCGTGCTGGAGCTGCTGGAAGAGAACGCAGAGACCAACGCCGACTCGAGCAAAGTGCAGGTGCTGCCGCTGCTCTGGGGTGACCACGAGAGCGTGGAAGCCTTTGAGCGCGCGTTCCTGTATCCCGTGGACCTGCTCATTGGCGCCGACGTCGTGTGCTGGCCCATTCTCGTCAAACCCATTCTGCAGACCATTAAGTACCTGCTACTGCGCTCGCGAGATCCGCTAAAGACCAAGTTCTGCTGTGGCTTCGTGTGCCGCGCGCAGTCCACGGAAGACTTGCTCTTCAAGGAGGCAGTGGCGTTCGGTTTCCGCTTCGAGCGCGTCGAAGGCGACGTCTTCCTCCCCACGCCGCGACCTGCTGATGTGACCTCGAACCTCGAACTGCAGCTGATCGTGTTCACGCTCGACCCGCACGCGCCCAACTGGGACGAACCTGTGCATTTCGCGGACGCTGAACTCAAGAGCCTGCAGACAGCGTGCTAGAGTTAGACAGACCCATTCAACACTTTCAGATAGAGGCAAATCGATTCACGAACGAAGCTTGATGTATAAATTATGGGTTGGCGCTCCTTCCTTCCGTTAAATAGTGGCAACAAGCAGCACGAGTGATCTAATCTCCCCTTTGGACGTGCCGCTCGCCGTCGCTCACATCTACAAACACTCCCTTTCGCGTCTTCAAACTACCTCTTCGTCTGACAACTGCTCGTCGCAAGAACTCTCGGCTTCGCTGATATTGCCATCACGGATCCGCTGTTGGCGCTTCGCCTGCCACACACGTTCCTGGTACACAGCAGTCGCGATCAGCCTCTTCGCGGACTCATTGTCCACACTGTTGTCGCTGTACGAGATCTGCGAGAGAACTGGACAAACCAGCTTGCCAACCGTGCGTCCCAGCATCTCCATACTCGTCGACGTCAGGTAGTTCATCTCGATACCCAAAAAGCGCAAGTTCCGCAATTGGCCGCTCTCCATCGCGTATAGCACGTGGTGGAAACTCGAGTCTGTGATTGTGTTACCGCCCAAACAGAGTTCTGTAAGGTTGGGCGCACAGCCATCAGCCAGCGCGTGACACAAGCTGCGAACGCCATCCTCACCGATAAAATTGCGGCGTAGATCCAACCTTGTAAGCTTCGGGCAAACCTGTGACCGCAGCATCTGCGCTACTTTAGTAGCTCCGTAATCGCCAAAGCTGTTTCCAGGAAGGCATAGCTCTTCTACACGCGGACAGCAACCTAGCATCAAGGTATTCAGCAGGACGTCGGCTTCTCCATCTGCCTCCTCGTTCGTGAACAAGCACGTGATACTCAAACGCGTTAGCCCCGGGAACGTGTTCAGACGCATCTGCTCCGCCATCGACAGTACAATCTGTTCGTGGTCGTCGTGGGTCACGACGAACCGCTGCGGGCAGTTCGTAGCACGCATTGACAACTTTCCGAACATAATTCCTGCTGACAGCGACACAATCTCTAATTGGCGCAGGTGGATGCACTCGCGTAGGATGCACTCGTTACCACCAGTGCGCGTGGCAAGCGCTCTCTGCACGGCATTGCAGCTCAACTGCAGAGACGTCACAAAGAGCGGAGCCAACGCGCACGCAACGCGGCACACACCGCGCGAGCGCATGATCTGCACTCCGTCCACGTAGCTCCAAATAATCTTGCTGAGTTCCTCGTACCCCCGGAACAGCAGAATACCTAATTCACTCGGCTTGCGCTTCTTCTCCAGCTCAATCTCCGGTTCCTCTTCCGGCATCAACGTGATGCGCATCCTCTTGTGAACGCCCATGTGATCCTCCGCTTCATCCAAGCTGCGCTTGTGGATCAGGTGCGAGATGCGCGGTAGCGGGCGGACGCTGCCCCCTGCAGATGCGACCGGCGGCGTCGCTGAGCCCGTAGACAACGGACTGAACGCTCGTCCCACTACCTGTTGCGTCAGCGCTGGATGCACCGCAGGCGACACCGTCGGCGGGCAGCGCACATGGACGCCAATGCTCCCAGTCGTGGCACTAGCTGTTGCTCCTGTCATCGCCACTGCCGCGCCTCCCGCCTCGTTGACCGGCGGCGTCGCAGACGTGGCTCGGCGGATCTTCTTGTTCACGATGCCTGCCGTCAGCGCCTGCACGCGACGTGCCAGACTGTCCATGTTGACGTACTCGAGCAGCGAGGCTGAGTGGATGAACATGAGCACCTCCAGCTTGCGCGCCAGCACCCACGTCTTGCTGAGGTCCGTGCCGCCGCCTGCGCTCTGCTGGCCGAGAACGAGCTGCGCGTTGCGTACCAGCAGCTGCCCGATGCGCGTGAGGATCGTGCGGCGGTGCATCATGTGCTCGCGCCGCTGCCACGTGAGCGGGCGAGGCAGACTGCGGGCCGCGAACACGGCGTTGTTGGGCTGGATGTCCTGCGGCGGCACGAACGCGATCGCGACGTCCGCCATGCTGCTATTACTGCTGGGAGTCCTGTGTCTGTGCCTAGTGCGGCCTAACTGCCTGCGCGCCGAGTCGGCGGAAGTCCTCGCTGCGCTGCGCTAGCCCCCTTTCAAGACAATGTGGCGTGTGGCCGGGATGTTTCTTGAGGGAATAGTGAAAACAAGTCGAATTTATGGCAACGCATGCGTGTCTTTGCAGCGCGTAAAGTAGCGATAGGCAGGAGGGGTGACTCGCCAAAAGGGTTGGGCGAAGTCCTTTTCCATACGTTGCCCAAGTGTAGTCAGTTGATACAACGAAGTACATGTACATGAAGTAAGATTGAAGTTGACTCTGGAGACGACAAAAGGAAAGAGGCTTTTCTCCAACGGCGCTGCTAGAGGTGCAACAGCAAGATATTCTGCGAGATACTGTACTCCACGCTTTGTACCTGAAAAGGAGACTTGCAAGTGGTTTTGCAGAGAAGGCATTACATGTAGTCAAGATCAAACGTCAAATGTGAGCACAAAGACGAAACGCTGTGTGGGCACTGCCGTGTGTCGTCCTGGGCGGTAAAACAGCAACTGCTGAATCGAACGTGGAGGACCGATTGGTGGAATTGGCTAATTAGCCTGTACTCGGCGACGTGTGGCCGCAACTTAGCGGAGAAAGCACTGGGCGTCGGTGTTCAGAAAGTAGCTTCCCTCTCACTGTTCGTCGCTCATATTTTACTCTGAATTATAATACATAATTGACAAAGTATTATAATATTTGAGGGTGGTTTAATTTTGCTCAAATCAGACTGACGTGTTCACTCGAAGAAGAATGACACACCAGCACACCGGAATCATGGGGCCCTTGCAGCGACTCCTGCGCGGGCTGCTGTTGTTGCAATCTCTCGCCTTGGCCGCCGCCTCCACCGTGTGGCAGCATTCCTTCCCAGTAGACCAAGTGCCGCGTCCCCAGTTGCGCAGCAGCGAGCAGCAGCAGCAGCAACGAACGCCTTCTCCAACGCCCACGCCCGCCCCCAGCGCCTCCTCCACGTACAACGAGACCACGGCGCTGTATCTGGCGCACGTGACGTCGGTCTCCTACTGTCAGGAGCAGCACATTATCCACTGGAACTGCCAACCGTGCGCGCTCGTGCCACCGCTGGAGGGCGTGACGGTGGTGGAGGACGCCAAGGACAACTTCCAGGGGCTCGTGGGCTACTCGCAGCTCTACGACGCCCTGGTGGTCGCTTTCCGAGGCAGCATGGACGTCACCAACTGGCTGGATAATCTCACCTTCCTCAAGAGACGCGCCTACGCGCAGTTCCCCGGTGTCATGGTGCACCAGGGCTTCTATTGGGCCTATCGGTCCGTGGCCCCGCAGGTCCTGTCCACCCTGCACAAGCTGCGGGAGCAACACCCTCATGCATTGCTGATGGTCGCAGGCCACTCGCTGGGAGGGGCCGTTGCGGCGATCTGTGCCTTTGAGCTCGAGTACATTGAGAAGATTCCAGTGAAGGCACTGTACACGTTTGGGAAGCCCCGCGTGGGCAACACTAATTTCAGTGCACGACTGCGAAACGCCAGTATGGAGGTGTACCGCGTGACACACTTCCAAGATACTGTGCCGCACCTCCCGCCAACGTGGACTGGGTTTGAGCACACGACAGAAGAGGTGGGGTGGCTCTACGGCAAGACGAAACAAACGAGGTGTATTGACATTAATGCTCTATCCTGCGCTTGTGCTGTAGATTTTCTACGACGAGTTTTCGGCAAGCTACCGCAACTGCAGCCAAACGGATGGCGAAGACCCCACTTGCTCCGATACGTGCTCGCCCTTCAGCTGTACCAGCATTGTCGACCACCTCACGTACTTAAACATTACGATGAGCCATCTTATCTGCTAAATTTACATGATGCCAATCCGCGGCGCTTAATTGACTGTGCTGTAGATTCAACTGTACGTTCCTGAGGAACACCATGACGTGCCATTTCTGGAAAGCGGTAATGCAGGAGGAGCCAGAATGCCAGAATATATAAACACGTCTATTTTGATCATGCTGGCTTGGAAAATGCTGGCTCGATGGCTTACAACGTCACCTACCACGGAAGACGCACGCGCACTCCATTCTGTCGGGCAAGTTGCGAACGGCGAAAGGCAAGCTTCGGTTCACCTGCCAGTAGTACGAGTTGCCTGTTGTCACGATGTCGATGCGGA
Source organism: Phytophthora podocarpi (assembly GCA_001314375.1). Lineage (NCBI taxonomy): Eukaryota > Oomycota > Peronosporomycetes > Peronosporales > Peronosporaceae > Phytophthora > Phytophthora podocarpi. The sequence continues at coordinate 4,004 of LGSN01000203.1, read as the reverse complement.
AGGCTCCCGGGCTTCGGTTGCAGACTTCGATCGTTCAAGACAACATTCCTGTGGAGATCGCCGCCGGTTTGTTCGTGGGCTCAATCCATGCTGCTTTCAACGTCGAGACACTCAAGTCCAACAGGATCTCACACGTACTCAACCTCGCGGGCAGCTACGCAACGTTCCCCGAGGATTTCACGTACTTGAGTCTTAGTATCCGCGACAAGGAGTACGCGAGCTTGCTGAGTTGCCTCCCAGTTGCTGCAGTATTTATCGACGCTGGGCTAAAGCACGGCGGTGTCCTTGTTCACTGCGCTGGGGGGCGTTCGAGGTCTCCTGCAGTCGCGATGGCGTTCTTGATGATGAAACAGCAGATGTCATACTTGGCTGTTTCAGCACACGTGAAGGCACTGCGTCCTGTGGTGAGTCTAAACGTTGGCTTCGATGTTCAACTAAAGTGCCTCGAGACTGCACGCGGCGACGTTTTTGTTGCAAACCAGCACCTACTCAAGGCACGATTGGCGCGCCTGGCTCAACAACACGCGGACGGTGAGCATGTTAGTGAGATAGCCAGGAAGCGCCGCCAGCCACAGCAAGTGTCGAGCCAGTCGCCTCCACCTCCACTGTTGAAAAAACAGTCTTCGATTGAGATGCTTGCATCTGGGTGTGACGATCGAGGAATGCTCGGTGAGCGAGTGCCCATTGGGTTTTGCCTTTCGCTGCCTTCAGACCCCCGGTATTCCAAGGCGGCACCAGGGAAGACTTCAGCCTCCTCTTTTATTCCAGCATTACGGTCGATGGGGACCATGTTCGGCTGCCAGTGCTGTGGAGAAAGTTTGTTTTGTGCTGGTGCCATTGTTCATCACCACGATATCACAAAGCTAACGTACAAAGCGGACGATTGCACGCAGTTTCTGGGCGCTTTACGGGGGCACACAGTCAGCAACTCCACAGGCAGTGCAGCATCAGCTACCGCAATAGGCGAGGAGCAAGTTGTCGTGACGAACATTACCAAGAAGCCTATGCTCGCCAAGTTGCGGTTAAGACCCCACAGCCCCAGCGTAACGATGGGAAATGGCTCGCGTTCCGCGTCCACCACGGACATGCTTTCAAGCAGGCAGAAAAGCGCGTCTCCCGTGCTAGCAAAACCGAATATTGATTCTGAGAGCTTGCAGAGAGAGGGAGCGGAATCTGGGACTGGGTTGACGCAACCGCTGCAAATTCTGCAACCAGCACGACGCCCCGCTACGGAAGAAAGCAAGCGTACGACCTCGACAACTCTGTCCCCGAATAAAGCGAATGGAGAATCTAAAAGGACTGGGAGTGGGTTGTGGCGCTCTCTTACCTCTTTCAATAATGCTAAGCGTACTGCGAAGGCTGCAGTTGAAGACAAGAGGACCCATGGCCAGCTTCAAAGCGGTACTGGAATCTCAGAGCTACAAAAGCCCGTTGTATTATCATCTGTACTAACCGAGGGCGCAAACTCATCAGAAGTAGGTCAAACCCCCGCGCATTTGGTATTCCTCAAACGGAACACAGTGGAGTGGCATCGAAGTATTCAGCAGCTTGTGGCCATCAGCACGAATAATACTTCACAAACGAGAAGTGGATCAACGGTTGAACAAGTGGCAGCACTATTAGATGAAGACTCGACAGTGCTGGTGGCTCTAAACGGCTGCAAGCAGTGGTTTATAGACCCTCAGTTGTGGACGATTGCTCAAGCGAGTGCGCGCCCGGAAGGAGAAATCTGTTGTCCAAGAGAAACGTGCAGGGCCATTGTTGGCGAGTGGCGGTGGGAAGGATTGCGGTACGTTGAGTTTCATCGTGTTTGAGGAGTTTAGTAATGCTAACACAAACATTTGTGTAATTCTGCAGATACGCATGTGGAGGCAGTATTGCTCCAGCCTTCGTAATGAAGAGAGATGCCGTGTGTGTTCTGGGGAACATGACATCTCAATCGACGGAGCTTATGGCCAGTGCTAGTAGAGAAACTCACCCGGAAGAATAATAACACCACTGCCGATTGGCTGTACTTTCGTGATAGCACTCGTTACGCTGGGAAACTCGCTGCTGTTCACTATCGATCACTTAGAAGTCCTTCAGCAGCTATCAAGATTCAGATACTGTAAAGGCCAGCATTTCGCTGTGATTAGCCAGAACCTCCATGGTATTCTTGCCATCGTCTTCAGTCGTCACTGCAGCAGTGAATCGGTGGAGTGGTTTTATTGGAGAATCACCAGCACGCGATATTGCCTTTGAATGAGAGAATTTTGGCGATGGTATGGTTGTACTTAGGGGAAGCAGTATGCTTTCGCCGAGCATCCCGTCGAGATTTGATCTGTGCAATTATATCAGTAAGAAGTAAGCTTTTTAGTATCGCGTTGCCAAGTAAAGCGTGGAGCGTACTGCGATTGTGTGCGGAGTACTGCATCCTGCTTGTTGAGCTGGTTTTTATCCTCCTGGTTTACCTAATTGAGTGATGGAAGCATGATGAGGATGTTTCCTTTCGCTCCCAATTACTAGTAAAATGGAACTGACCTTGTTGGCGCTAAATTCCACGGATGAACGCAAGACGGCTGTCGAGATGGTAGTCGGTGATGCCGCTGAGGTCTCCTGCTGATAAAGGAAATTCGGCTTGACGTAGTTGCTCTGCATCAACTCTAGCACGTTAAACTCCCCATTTCCTACGCAAATCTACCACGGGTTTGAGGTGAATACTAACCTGAGCCTTCGTGCGCCTCTGCTTCGCTGCTGAATCCAACTGCGCATCAGGTTTTCACACCACCAAATCGCACCCGCATCATGTTATACTCTTCATTTCCTGAAACATTCGAGTTCGTCTGACGAACCTCGACAGCAAGTCGCTGGAGCGCTGCTAATTCGTCGTAAAAGGTGATTGATCGCGCGCTAATTCCAGGTTCCCGGAGAAGAGACTCGAAGATGGAGGGTGCAGAGCTGAAGGCGGGCGTATAGGAGTCGGACTCGAAGTTAGTTGTGGGCACTGATGCAGCGATATGTTGCACAGGCTCGGCCATGGGGACTACCGGATTGATACTGGGATCAGAACTGGCAAACTTAAGCGGCGACATCACGTGTACTCGCTGCTGCTGAAATTCTACCCCTAGTCTATGCGGCGTTGAGCCTGAACGTTGGGGAGACTGAGCTGGAAGTGGGGGCTCGGGTGCTCTTTGTTCTTGTTGTGGCTGGTGTTTCCGAGTTGCTGCTACTCGCTCACGTTCCTGTAAGAAAATTCACAAGTGAAGTTCAGTGAAGCGATTTGCCGATGGCAACAACAACATGCCAATGAAATGAGCACGTTCGCACCAATATTTCCAGCTCTTTACGCTGTTCCTGCTGTCTGCGCACCTTGTCCTGTTCCTGCTTAGCTTGCTTTTGGAGAACCTACGGTGGGGTGGTGGACAGTGATTGTCAAGATCCATTTTCGCTTCAGTCACCCATAAGACTGCGCACCTGCTCCTGAAGCTGAGCCGCATAGTCTCGTTGCTGGTTTGCCTTCTCTTCACGCGCCCAGCCTGAAGCGCCGTTGAGAACATTACGTCGTGCGGCCATCACGCTCATAAACCTGTTGTCGAGTTTGTAGGGCGACCAGGGTTTTGGAAGGCACGTGCCTTCCAACGAAATATTAACCGTATTTGAGATCTCCTACTTCAGACCACAGAATCTGAGGAATTTCCATAATCCAGTACATATGTACTGTTTTGTCTCAGGCTGAGAACTGAATTAAATGTACTGCCACAGTATTAATACATGGTAAGTTCGGAAATCCAAAAGAAAACGTACTTAGCGGAACGACGACGACGACAACGACTAGGATCGACTAGCATTTGTGGTTTCGCTGGAATGCGGAATGTCGACGGGCAAGGGTATGTCCGGGATGTGGGCGGTCGACAGCGGCGCAACGCACCACATCTGCAACAACAAGGCCAAGTTCGCCGACCTGAATGAACGAGACGAGGGCGAACTGTCGGTGGCCGACGGCAACAAGGTCGCGATCAAGGGTG